>JAHWFO010057934.1:2641030-2684999 GCA_023313115.1 Rhysida immarginata | reverse complement strand
TATATGACGTTTCCGTGCACAGGTTTTCTCTTTAGGTGTTGGCTTAGTGCGAATCTGTTTTCCTTAGCTTCTCGAAACAATCGAAAATGGCCGAAGTTCGATGACCATATATATCTATCAATGACGTATATTAAAGATAGACTCCGAAGCAATTGTTGTTACTTGAAGCAAATTGGGAAGCTCCATGCCCAGAACTGTCATGGCCGAAGGTGAGTGAAGATGATGCAAAACACATGGGTAAACATGAGAGTAGCTGATTAATACTTTTTTCACACGCCGATCACGGAATGATAAGTTTATCTTTTCGTTTACTTTGTATTTGAAGTATTTTATTATATTTTATAAACAATTTTTCGATCATTGTTTCAATTTTAATTTCGTTTCGATCGTCTTTCAGTTATGTAGTTTCATTTTAGTTACGTATTTTTGATTTATGCTTGTGGAAAATGATTCCTGGTCCTTTTTCGTGTCTGTTTGTACAGTTGTACGCAGAACAACTTTAAGGAATAGTTTGAATTAATTATTCCTCGAACCCAAAATCGTCAAAAACAAAGCAGCCAGACAGCTAACTACTCCACGGCTCACTCCTGCCTTGAACTCTTATGGCTCAATTTGCTTCACTTTTTGCCGATGTTAACAATAGGATTCGGAGTCTATCTTTAATATACGTCATTGATATCTATAGACCGTGGTAGAAATACGATTGACAATACGATGATGATGTAACAATGTATATACCTTTTGTTCGCAGATCTTCTCTCTCGGTGGTCACGGCCAACGCCTCCTATAAAGAAAGCTTCCGCACTCGAAACAATGTATGATGTTTCAGTGACGAGGCTTTCTTTATAGGAAGCGTTGTCACGGCCTGCCTCTTTCGTCGGATGCGTCATGTATTAATTTCATCAATCACTGTTGACGCAACATATAAACACGACCAGCCAACTGTTGACGCAAACACCACGGGCTGATTGTTCACCCATGCAAGCAAACAAACATAAACCAAGTCTATTTCATATATATAGATATAAAGATTATTAATTTCTGTTTTTAACGGCCGTATTCACGACCTAGTAGCAAACCGCGTCTCAAACTGCGTCGCTGAAAACTGCGTATCAAGTGATACTAGGTTCAGATTTTTTGCTGCTATTCACCATTTCTATCTGAGACCGGTTTACAGCTACTCACTTTTGAGACGGAGTTTTTTGTAACAACATCTACCATTGGCTCTATAGAGTCACATGACGTCGCTGGCCGGAAGGAAAAAAAAATCTCAGTATTGAATTGCTCAGTCTGCAGCACTACATGTGCACGTTTCGTATTATTTTGGAATGGAAACGTTAGAATGTATTGCAACACAATACTTACTTTCGACTCACCTCATCTACGAAAATTTAGTCGATTTGGTGCTATAAAGCGAACGAGAACAAATGGCGGTTCGATGGGGCGGATGTGGCCAAACAGCAACTTCTGCGCATGCGCCGCTTCTGATACTAGTCTTGCCACCTACTTTTCTCCGTCTCAGATTTGCGACGAAGTTGACGTCATTTCTGAGACGTGATACGCAGTTTATGTCGTCGTGAATACCGTTTTTGTTGCTATTCACTTTTGATACTGAGACGCGGTTTTCTACTAGGTCGTGAATACGGCCGTAAGAGACTTATCTGTGCCTCCATCATTTTTTAGATTTTTTCCATCATTGTGATAGTATTACAGAACTGTGTGTAAATTTCAACTTTATAACTTACTTCAAGTTGCATTTTAAAACCGGACAAACATATATATCGATCATGTGTATTTGTAATTGTTTCAAGCATTTTCTGTTTGTTAATTGCTTTAAGATGCAGTAATAACCAAAATACAGCATTGTTCTACAAATCAAATTATATGAGAATTTGGTTCATTAAAATTTAATGTAAGAAACATTATAAGCCATTAAAATTCTAAGTAGAAGAATTATATGTCATTCGTTCTGTTTATTTTACGAGTTAATTTCCTTTAAATTTAATTTAGTTTCCAAGAAAACTGTAAAAAAACTTTTCAATGTTTAAGTTGCCTTTTAAAGAATTTTTTGAAGGTGAAAAATCTTTCTTTTCTTTTTGAAATTGGTACGGAAAAAATATACAAAATTAAAAATTCTTTTCAAATCAAAGGCACGCCCTTTCGTTTCTTTTTTTAAATAGGATTTATGTTCTGTTCTCTCCGTCTGAAGGGAGCAGGGATACGAAGAGGAAAACGAGAAAATTAAATTCTCTGCCGAAAAGAGAAAAAAAAAATCTCCAGTGCAGGATCAGAAATTTTAAAAAATAAATTAGTTCGCGGAGGAACAAGAGTGGATTTAAAGACGTTCAATCATTTTTAAAAGAAATTGAAACTGGAATTCAGACACAAAGAGTAGCGCAATTTTCAGGAAAATAGGAGAATCCTTTAAAATATTATATCTATTAAATTAAAAAAAAAGCATTTAAATACAAATAATGAAATTAAATTATATGTAAATTTTTTTGATCTTTGTTGCAGAAATAATGACACCAGCGTCTTCCCTTTGATTTGCAGCTTTCTGAATACCCCTTTTTAATTCTCCCAGAAAAAAATTAATGCATTTGTCAGAAAGGTAATTTTTTATATGGAATTCTGTACATTTCGCTTAAATGTAGTTATTTATTACCCTATAATTTTCTGAGCATTATAATCTCAATTTCTCACTAGTTTTTTCCAGGGAAGTTTGACGAAAGTTTCCTGTTGTTTACAATTACATTAATTGTTCCGTCACGACCATTAATCCACATCATTGCCAATATTTATATTCATACTCAGTGCCCTCTCGTAAAACAATAAATATAGACGGAAAAGAGGTTATGACTTTCACAATCTACATCAAAGGTTTGAGTAACCAAATGCAAATATTTATTAAATATCTATTGTTGATATGGTGATAGTGGCCTCAAAGCAAAGGGTAAAGGGATCAGTGGATATAAATACGCGACGTAGTTGGATGCAACCTAGTTGGAGAAGTGGTGGATGGAATCAAATATTTAGACAAACCTTATTGAAGGTGCCATACATGTCTGAAAGCTCAGTGATTTGCTTTTTATCTTTTTGGATTCGGCTTAACCCGTTTAAACTTTATCTATTTAATTCCCCGGGTTATCTTTTGGATATGTGTGGCTGTGGAAACCCTGCTTTCAGATCACTCTGTTGCATTCACTATACTACTAGCTTGCCGATTTCTTGTTTACTTTATTAAAAACAGGAATCAAGCCAAAACTAGTCCGCTTAAAAAAAACATTATATACATGGTGTCCGTAAAGTCTCTCCGCAGTGGAAAATGACGATTCCCATCTTGTTCCTTTCCCTCTGTTTGTGTGCATTCGTGCGGAGCGTTCACTGCCGACAAAGACAAGTGATAACAGAAAAGCAAGGATTGTTGTGTAAAATGTTGACAATTGAAGAACGAATATTTTTGGTTGAAGAAGTTTCTAAATGTAAAGACAAGTACACTGTCCGTGTGCAGTAGTCATTTGGACACGGTTCGGGACTTAATCGCAAAGTTCAGAGTGACGGGTTCAATGCATGATGAATTTGAATGATAACTGAGATATGAACAGAAATAAAAATGCCGCCACCAAAATCATCAATTAATAACTAAGGTTTTATAACATCTAGGATAATGAAATTTGGCGAAATAATAGGGTGCTTAAAACTATGTCTACCTTTAAAATTTGATCGAATACCAACGACTACTTTCCGAGTTACGCATTCAACATCGTAACCCGTGCTCACATGCGAGTACTAACCAGCACGTGTTACGATGTTGACTGCGTAACTCGGAAAGTAGTCGTTGGTATTCGATCAAATTTTAACGGTATACATAGTTTTATGCACCCTATTATTTCCCCAAATTTCATTATCCTAGGTGTTATAAAACCTGAGTTATTAACTTGTTGATTTTGGTGGCGGCATTTTTATTTCTGTTCGTATCTCAGTTATCATTCAAATTCGGACCCATGTTCATATGAACTTTTTTGTTTAGAATAACCCATACTACCTCCCCAATAGTTTGTACATTGAATTTTGACTCGCTATGTATAGAAGATGTTTACTTTGAAGTGACCACCCTAATATCTACAAATCTATTACAATTGTCAACTACCTTTTAATACAATGCTATCGGAAAGTGAGGATGCGCAATCTGATGCTCACGTAAAATTTGACCAGTGACCTTTTTAATACTTTGAGTATTATATGAGAAATTAAATCATTATTGAGTGTTTCTACAAGGTGCACTGCAAACGTTTCTAGCCACGGACTGCAAATTTATGAATCTTTTTCAAAGTACTTTCCATTGGAAGATATGCACAATCGTTCAGTAATGGGTTCATAGTGCTGTTTCTATCGATAAAATTGGTAGAGACTTTACAACACAACAAAGGGAGAACAGAGTTTCCGACTAGTTTCGCCATTTATTCCCGGCTTTATCAAGGATACACACAAGAGGACATAAGCCTTTATATACAGAAAATATGGTACAGAATGTGAACATGATTGGATGAAGAAATAACAAATAGTAAATAATATAAATTGTACAGTGGCGACATTGAAAGGAGAATGGTTGGATAAGGAACCAATACAATGAAATTATAAGGAAACCTTGAGAGGAAAATTAATTGAAATATAAAGGAAAAAATGTCATAACACAAACAAAATTGAAAACGCGGACCTAGAAGAAGACTCATCCGGAGTTAACGTAAACTAGGGTATTAATAAAAAATGGAAAGGAAAGTAAATATACAAATTTGAAAAATTACATGATATTGG
The DNA here is from genome assembly GCA_023313115.1 of Rhysida immarginata. Lineage (NCBI taxonomy): Eukaryota > Metazoa > Arthropoda > Chilopoda > Scolopendromorpha > Scolopendridae > Rhysida > Rhysida immarginata. The sequence goes on along the minus strand of JAHWFO010057934.1, from coordinate 2,680,184 downwards.
ATAAAGAATTTAAAATTGAATAAATATCAAAAACGGTTTGGCAATTGAGGAGGTGATCTGGAGAGGACATTTTAGCTTTAAAGATCTCAATGGCTTCGAGAGTGGCAGTCTTGAATGGGTCGTTGCATAGATGGAGAATGGTCATGATTTCACTTTGCTCTTTGGGGGCATGTCCCGTGCGGGCAAGGTGGATCGCATAGTGTGAATTATTATCTTGTTTCTTGTAGGAGTCCATGTGTTCTTTAAATCGTTTATTGAAATTGCGGGTCGATAGGCCTATATAGTATTTATCGCAAAATCCACAGTTTAATCTATAAACTCCGGAACGGGAGAATTTGTCGGTGTGTGTTTGGATGGGTGGATTAAGAGAGCGAAAGCATGGGGTCGATGAGCGGTAGGAAACTTGGAGGCCGAGTGAGGAGAGAGGAGGCGGAAAGGCGGTAAAATTGAGGGCTGATGAATTGCAAGGACACCCATTTCTTGGATGGGGATGGGTGAGGAAGTTTAGGGTTGGAGAGGGCAAGTTTTCTTCGTTGGAGAATCCGGGAGAAGGTAGAAGTTGTGTAGCCGTTTTTTAAGGCGAGGGCGCGTATAGTTCGGAATTCGGTGGCACGGGAAGGAGGACTGAGGGGTGACTTGAGAGCACGGTCGATGAAGAAACGGAGGGAGGCTTGTTTATGGATAGGAGGGTGTGAAGAGGAACAATGGATTAAATTAGATGATGTGGTGGGTTTACGGTAGACAGAGAATGAAAAGCGGTGGTTGGAGGGGTCATTAGTGATGAGGATATCAAGGTATGGAAGAGAGCGGTTAGATTCGGTTTCAAAGGTGAACTGGATGTGGGGTGAGAAAGTGTTGAAAAGGTTAGCAATGTCAACGGGTGAAGTAGAACGGGAATCAAAAATAATTAGGATAACATCAACGTATCGAAAGTATGAAATAATGGTGGAGTTAGAGAGGAGGGGAGAGACAAAGGTGAGTTCAAGGTTCTGGAGGAAGACTTCGGAAAGAAAGCTACTTAAGGGGAACCCCATTCCTAAACCGGACGGTTGGGAATAAAAGGTATTATTAAAGGAAAGGTAATTTAGGTTAGAAATGACAGTGAGGATAGAGTTTAGGTCGGCGTAGTCATGAGCGGGAAAGGAGGATGAGAGCAGGAGGTTTCTAAGGATAGAAAGGGTTTCTGGGACAGGGATGTTAGCATATAGGTTAGTAATGTCAAGTGACATGAGGGAAAGGTATTCATTAGTGTGAAAAGAGGCGAGAGATTCAGTAAGGGTAATGGAATTTTGGACATTATAGGTGTTTGGCAATAGTTTAAGGTTGAAAAGAAATGAGGAGAGGGACTTAGCAACGCGATGGGCAGGGGCGGGGGTGTAATTAACAACTGGTCTTATAGGCATATTGGGCTTGTGGATTTTGACGAGGGCATTAAGGGTAGGAGGGCGAGGGTTACGTGGAATAAGGTGTCGGAGGTATTTAAATCGGGGGGATTTGTTTACCGCAGAGATGATAGACGAATGATATTTAAGGGTATACTAGTCGGAAACCCTGTTTTCCCTTTGTTGTGTTGTAAAGTCTCTACCAATTTTATAGATATGCACAGATTCATCCTTTTCAACCAATCAGAAAAGACTCGTCTCCAATCTTTGGGCACACACATAATTACTCATCGCAAGAAATAGAATCCCAAGAAGCTTATTTGTGATTCTGAGGTTGGTGTGCATAAGTCCACTCTCTCCAGAATTGCTACCCGATCTGGATTTCTGCAATACAAGAAGAAGAAAAAAAGCCTCGTTTCAGAGAATAGCGCAAGCAAAAGAACTAAATTCAGCAAAGCAGTACATTTCCTGGAGAGTCGTGTTTAGTGACTAAAAGAAGTTCAATCCAGACGGTCCCGATGGCTGGAGATATTATTGGTACGACCTCAGAAAGGAACAGCAGCTATTTTCCAAACGGCAACAAGGAGGAGGTTCCGTGATGGTTTGGGCCGGGTTTAGCTGCAATGGAAACAACATTGTCTTTCCCCTGGTCATATGATAACAGCCGATTTTCAACAGTTTTTCGATGAACACTTGCTGCCATTTGGAGAAAAAAATTGGTGGACCCTACTGGATATTTCAGCAGGATAACGCATGTTGCTCACTCCTCGCGGGAGTGGCTTTTGAGCAATGGCATCTGCGTAATGGAATCGTCACCCAATTCCCGGGATATAAACTCTATGGGAAACCTATGGAGTATTCTGAGCAGAGCAGTGTTTGCAGATGGCAGGCAATACAACAATGAGTTGAAAGTGGCTATTGCTTCAGAAAAAGGAAAAAATGGAACTTAACATGCTTCAGAAACTTGTAGATTCGATGTTAAATCGTTTATTTCAGCTTATGATGAAGTGCGGAGGTATTAGCGATCGTGAGGTTATGATTATGCGATTCGAACCAGGAACCTCGACTATCATGGCCGACGCCTCTACCAATTGGGCTATCACAGACACCTGAATCCAGGTCACAGAATTTTTCCTTACATTTTTCAATCGAAAAATCATTACCTATGCTTGGAGAGCATCTCCAGTTCATAATCATTATTATTTACGCGTTTTCATGTATTTTTGTTGATTTGTTGACAGTACCTCAATACATAATACATTTTGTCTTTCTGCAAAGCTTATTATATGGTATTTCATTACAAAAAAATATTCTGTACAGTGTGCATTATTGTTTTCAGAATAGTACATACTTTAGGTGAGGTTATCAGTTTGCAACTTATTTGAGATCTTCAGATATTCAGATATCATACAGACCTCCTTCACTTCTTCGGATATCACGCATTTTTATGGGATTACGAAAAAATATTAGAAATTAATGAGTAAAAACTGTAGTTAATTCAACTCAAGCATAAAGTAAAGATATTAATAAAAAAAATGGAAGGAAATTTTCCGCACCTGGATTCGAACCACGGGTCACGGGATAGTAAGGCAGTCTCCAAGTGTCCTAAAGACTACAAGATAGTCAAGATGGAAACCCAATAATAGGAATTCCTGATCTGGGAGCCGTGTGTTCTGGAGTACTTTGCAGTCTTTAGGACACATGAGCAAGGCTGTCCCATATCCACGACAGCTCAGTTGGTAGTGGCGATGAGCATGATATTTGGGTCCCTGTTTCGAATCCAGGTCGCAGTATGTTTTTTTTTCATTTTTCTATTAACATGTGAAAAATATTGTTTATCAATCCACAAATCGTGATACTGACGAGCTGAAAAGTTGAATTACAGCGGCCATCGAGACTGTCGATTCTCCAATGCTTCAGAATTCTCTAAATATTATCACAAAAGCTTTGATACCCTCTTTATAAAATACAAAAAACCGTTTGTGTATATTCTGTTTGTTTCTTTTTAATAATTTTCTAAAAATATAATGATAATTTTCGCACATCCTGTATAATTAATAAAATAAAACGGATACAAAGTATTTTCTATAAATGAGACATTATTGGTAGATTTGCTATTCTATAGATAATAAGTTATCATAATTTTAGAGAAATTTTTTGTTAACCTTATCTTTAAATAATCATCATCCGTAATTTAAATGATTAAGATAAAAGCTTTCGAAATTACCATAAAAGTTTCTCGTCAGCATCTGTACATATTTGAAAAGCAGTCACCTACTGGGAATAATCAGATGAGAAAGTTGTGATTTACAAGAGCCGGTTATTGATTTTTATGGAAACCGAATAACATAAAGAAGGGAAACTTGTTAAAGTTTTGTCCTGCATATCGGTTGTTTCGTTTTATCTTTCTGAAGCCGAAGGGAAATAGCCATAGATGAGGGAATGAGCGAATAATGGAATTGTTGAAGGGTTGCCTTTCAGAGCCCGTGAAAGTTTAATAAAGCGTTGAAATCGAAATAATAATGTGCCCATTTGGTGGCTGGTGTTGAATTTCCTTTTCGATAGATATTTCAAAAACTCTTTTTCCGATTCAGAAAGGCCTCAAACCAATTGGATTCATGCCAAACTACAGAAACAGGAATGTGAAAGCTGCTTTCTTTCCCGAAGCTTTTGTTATTATTGTTATTATTGTTGTTATTGCCTTGGACATTACCTTCCTATAATAGAAAAGCAATAAATTTTTTGTTTTAATTGAAAACCGCTGATAAGCTCTTGATAAGGAAATTGGAAAAGTAGAACGGGAAGAAGAAGAAGACGTAAAAGTAAAAATAATAAAAAAATTTAATTGATTCATATTATTTAGAGAAATAGGAAGTAAAGAAGAATTATAATATTAAAATAGAGTTTAAAATTTATTTTGTAATCGATAGCTAGATTATTAAACCAGAACTATATTAAAATTTGCAAATTGCAATGTACATTTATAAAAGAGAAAATCAAGGGATTAAATATAGAAAAAATGCTTATAACTTCAGCTTAAGATGTGTCTGAAATTCGATAGATGCTGTACGCAACTACTGTAATCACGTGGTATAAGAGCATACTTACCGTTCAGGTTTTTTGTTTAAGACAATTCTTCATTAGAGCATGAGCAATAGTGAACGCATCATATGATTTCAGCAGTTGCGTGCGTCATTGGTCGGACTTTTAAGACACAGCCCCACTGGCATACTAGAAAAATTTTAGTGGAAATACTTTAGAAAGATGTTAACATGTTCAACCCAAAGATGGCTTCAGCTAAACTTATTGGTATTGAACAATCTACAGTGTTTCTAAAATAAAGTGTTCTCATATCTATGAGGGCTAATTTCTTTGTTAGTGGCAACTGTTAATAGTCGATGCAAAAGAGATATCTATGAAATCTCTACGGTCCCCAGCATTGTGAAGAACCCGATCCAGAGATGTGAAGCCTTTGTATACCTGTAGCAGCGCTTGTTTTCAGGATGGTGCGAATGGAGCCGTCGGGAAAAATTTCGGAAAGCGGATGCCAGAGTCGTATACCAGAATCACCATCACCGCTATGTGAAATCGCTGGAATTTAATGTACAGGGTCTTTATAATTAAAGTTCCATTTTGACATGGCCATAAAAAAAAACTACTGGACCAAAAGCTATAATACTTGGTAATATTATACAAGAGGGCATGGGAACTTCATACCCACCAAAAAAAAAAAATTAGTTCAAAAGGTCACCACCAGCATGGAATGGCGCTCTATGCAATATTCGTAAACGAAATTAGACACGAAGACACGGGTTAACAAGTATTTAATCGTTACTAAAAATTAGTTACATGTTGAATGTGGCCTCCACCATTTACTGAAAGCAGGTTACACCGGATTACTGTGTCTAATTTCGTATAAGAATATTGCATAGAGCGCCATTCCATACTGGTGGTGACCTTTTGAACTAATTTTTTGGTGCGTATGAACTTCCCATGCCCTCTTGTATAATATTACCAAGTATTATAGCTTTTGGTCCAGTAGTTTTTTTTTATAGCCATGTCAAAATGGAACTTTAATTATAAAGACCCTGTATTTTGACTTTCATAGGGACCCGTAATGACGACATTCGTTCGATTGGCGTGTCAGTTTGGACCCGTAAGATCGGGCCCATGTCTCATCCTTCGTTATGATTTGGCGTAGAAAAACCTCCCCTTCGCGCTCATAGCGTTCCAAGTGGGTTGCGCAGCATCATATCGTCGATATTTCTTTAATTCCGTCAAATGATGCGGAACCCATCGCGATGGAATTTTTCTCATGCATTTACACGGGTCTCTCACAGAGATGCTATCCTTCGCAGCACAGCGCATGCGCGAAGTCTTGGATGGAAGAGTTCATTTACTGTGAAGAAACAAGCATATGGGGATAAATTCCTTCCACATTCAACATATTTCCGATGGTTTAAAAACTTCAGAGAGGGACTGCAATCAACATCAAGAGAAATTGGGACTGTTGGATCGGTTGTGACAGAGACGAACATCAATGCAGCGGCAGTGATTGTTAGTGAAGATCATGGTAACAATATGAGGCAATATACTTGTAATCTGCAAGCTCTGCGTTTGCCATTTTGCACGAGCATCTGTGAGGTTCATTAGGTACCCTCCTATTGAGACCAGCTGTGAGGTTTCAAGAGTTTAAAGAGGATGAACATGCTTTTCAGGAGTCAGTCATCACCGATAATGAGTAGACAAGCAAACATTGTGTGGAAAAACAGGCGAAACTGGTCATATATGCTGACAAAATCACACAATCCAACCCACAATTATGTTAATGCTCATATATTAGTATATTTCTATAATATAAACGCTATGGCAGCACATCGCCAAAAAACGCCCGCATCTATTGTCATCAATCTGGCGCTTCCACCCACCATGATAACGCGCGTCCACGTGCAATATATTCCGTTACGGAATACTTGGTTAAAAACAACCAAAACCAACAATCACTTGCAATCTCCACCATCCATATAGCCCTGACCTCGCATCGTGTGACTTTTCTTTTTCTCTTTCCTCGCCTCAAGCCCGAATGAGGGGAATTCATTTTCAGAGTTCAAATGAGGTTATTAACGACCTAAGGCGAATTTGAAGACCATCTCAAAAGATGGGCTACACCACTTTTTTCGAGAAGTGGAAACAATTCAGGAGGGGGGTGATACGTAGAAAAAAAAATCATGTTTACATAGCTGCCGAACAATAAATAATTTGGAATAAAATTCAGTCTAAGTTTTTCTTATACAGCCCGCGCAATTATTATAAGGCTTTTTAAAAACTTTATTATACAGTTTTAGTTAATTGAACGCAATTTCTAGTACATTAATTGCGTACTTTAATGTTTAAGGTTAGAAATCTATTCTGGGCATGTACAACAAAAATATTTCAAAAATTCCATATAACTTCAGAGTTATCGATAAATATGACTGAATAAATTAACTTTATCTACTGGATTCACATACGCAACATTATAGCTTTAAATTTCAAAACACTCTTTTGCTTCTGTGATAATCCTTTCAAAATCATAAGTACTCTAGTGCGGTTAAATTTTTATACCGAGGAAATGAAGAAACGAAAGGAGAACAAACATTTGGAAATAAAATATTAGCAAAAATTTAAGCCATTATCATAATGTAGTTGCAAAAATCTGTGAAGTTGAGGATGTAATCTAATAAATAACGGCAATCAAAATCATGAAACTTCAGCGCGTCAACCAGAAAATAAACGAAAAGAGCTACTGTAGTAGTGAAATGGCATTTCGTGTATATGTCAAAACTATTTAATTCAAATATTCTATTTTTGAGGAAGAAAAACTTTTCTAATAAATTTCGTATATACAGGACATAACCTATTCCAAATCCTGGCTAAATGATAAAACGGCATATCATTAACTAAACATCATATTAATTCGGAATTTTATAGTTACGTGGTTTTGCCTCAAAAAATGTTATCATCTTGAGTTAGAAGTCTTTTTGAATGCATTATATTCATCTTTTTATCTCAAAAACTGGTTCCTGGTTCTATAACGAATAATCCAAATTTCCTGTGAACTTGCAATTCAATTTGCATAAAGAAAGTTTATGAAAAGTTGAATGACACTTGAAGAACTTTTCTTGATATTGGTCATGATGGATGATCAATTCATATGTCGATTCCCGTGAGGACGGGAGGTAATTTTAACATGCAAACACTCATTGCAATTTAACTAATTATTCTTAACTCAATTCCATATACCTTCTCTGAAGAATATGTATAATTGAAAGGAATATGTACTTACAAGGGAACCCCACATAGCCTCTTTTTTTTGCGCGCAAGCACACCGTGGAAGCGATAGCGTTGCGCGGCAGTGGAGCGCTCCGGAAATACGCAGAGTTCAACAAACATGGCGATAAGAGGGAAAAGCAAAATCGTTAGCAGCGGTCGCCAAAGAATTGCAGTTAGAGCACTGTTATTAAGCATAAAACCTAAATTAATTGCTGTACATTGGATATAATTTATAAAATGAGGTAAGCGTCCGTGAATACTATTTTTATTTAAAATTATAAAGCACCGCGATACATACCCCCTCACCAACGCAACGTATTACTCGACGTCGCACATGAAGCCAACCCCATGTTTGATTACCGACTTACTTAATAAAATGAAATAATAAATTAAGGAAATGGTTATTAATTACTATAGGAATTTTTTACTGGAAGGCAATTAGCTAATTGTAATAATCGATTTTTAAAAACTAAGTTTGTTTAGAAACTTGAGTAGCCATTCAATTGTCATTTGCTGCTGCCTATTTCCATTGACTTCATCTGAAATAGATTCGTGCTTATTGCCGAGTAGTGGAAGAAGCGCATTAATACACATACACCGCTTTAACAATGGAGTTCTTGTATGACTGTGTGCTCAAATTTTTTCGTTTTCGTGGTTTATTTTAAAAGAAACAAAATTTCTCACTCTATTATTTTGCAAGCATCTATTGTAGCTTCAGTTGAGTAACATATTTCAATTTGGTGGAAATTTGTGACATACATGTTTGAGGGATTCCCTTATTAGTAATATACAGGGTGAATACAAAAGTCTGAACCCCCTTTTATTTTTTGAACCGAAGCAGATATGTCAATTTTGATGAATCCAATAAATAGGAAGTTGTGGGTGGCCTATCCCATGGTGCACTTTTCATCATCCCAAATATGCAAATTAGGACACATTCAAAATTTATCTCAAAAACCGTAAGGGATGGAGAAACAAACCCAATTGCAAACTTGTTCAGCATAAAAAAACAAACAAAACAAGACAAAATCATCCAACTCGGACCAACCAATCACCCACAATCACGTGGTGAACTGTTTGTAGCTTACAAACAGTCACACTGCACAAGGAAAACTGAATGTTGATATTTCCACCATGTAAAGCATGCAAATCAAAAAGTTAACATAAATTACCATTCTCACATTCACTTTCATGCGGAAAAGCAAATAAAAGGCATGTTTCAGCACACAGAAGACAGAACAATTCCAGGATGGCAAGCTACACTTTTCCGGAAATGGTCAACATAATCTTCTGCTTATGAGAGGCAATGAGAAACCTACATGCTGCACTTAGGTTGTATCGAGACAGATACCCTAACGAACGCCATCCATCTCGTCAAACAATGCGTCACATTATTCAAAGATTCGAGGCTACATGGAATGCTAATGCAGAACGACGACGACCAAGGCCACAAGGCGACGAGGATACAACAACACTAGTTCTGGCTGCAGTTACTGCAAATCCCCACACAAGCAGCAGAGCAATTGCTGCAGATGTTAAGTGCCATCAGAGAACTGTTCTCAACATTCTACACGCACATCATTTTCACCCATACCATATTCATTGTCACCTGGAGTTACTGCCATTGGATTATGTTGCTAGGGCCGCCTTCTGCAACTGATTACTTACCTGCCTGGATGACAATCCAAACTTCATTCATGAGGTGTTGTTGTGGACAGATGAAGCCCAGTTCACCAGGGATGGAGTTATCAACAGGCGATCAACCATCATCATTGGGCAGACGAAAACCCACGATGTCTGCGATCAAGTGAACTGGAGAATCAATGTATGGTGTGGATTGTAAAATGACACTGTGGTTGGACCGTATTTTTACGTGGGAACACTGACTGCAGAACGCTTCCGGGCTTAAATTCTCAACGTGATAGTCACAGACTTAATTGACAATTTGCCATTGGCCTCGTATCAGCGCACGTGGTTTCAGCATGATGGAGCTCCTCCACATTACGGGTTGATCGTTCGCGAGCGTCTAAGTGAGATATTTGGACAACAATGGATTGGCCGAGGAGACCGTCCGTTGGCCACCCCGCTCCCCTGATTTTACACCACTTGACTTTTTCTTGTGGGGATACCTGAAGGACAAGGTTTATGCTACGCAGCCCGCCTCACTGGAGGATCTGGTTCAACGAATCCAGGAAGCGTGCCGAGGAGTGACACCAGCCATGCTTGCCGATGTTTTGGCGTCAGTTAGGTTCCGTACCCAATTGTGTTATGGTGCCCACGGTCGTCACATCGAGCATTTTGTTGATTAACTTTTTTTTTAAACTGTTTGAAGTAACTTGTTTGTGCAGTGTGACTGTTTGTAATCTACAAACAGTTCACCAAGTGATTGTGGGTGTTTGGTTGGTCCGATTTGGATGATTTTTTTTGTTTGTGTTTTTATGCTGAAGAAGTTTGCAATTGGGTTTTTTTCTCTATCCCTTACGGTTTTTGAGATAAATTTTGAATGTGTCCTAATTTGCATATTTGGGATGGTGAGAAGTGCACCATGGAATAGGCCACCCACAACTTCCTATTCATTGGATTCATGAAAATTGACATATCTGCTTCGGTTCAAAATATAAAATGGGGGTTCAGACTTTTGTATTCACCCGTATAGAGTAATCCAAAAGTCGCGCACATCGAAATAATAATAAAAACCAGACGACATTAACTAATACTATTTAATACTATTAATTATAGTATTTGCATAATACACACATGTATATTATTATAACATATGCTCAAAATATAACAGTTTCAGAGTAGCTGCTGAAACTTTTCAACTATTACACTATACAGGGTGTCCAAAAAATCTGGTAACATGGCAAATATCTCAAAGCTGCCAGGTAGGCGAGATCTGATGAGTGTGATTTATAGGTAATAGCGGGGTGGGAAATTCATTGCCGCACTCAAATTCGACTTTGACCCCCAAATTTAAGGTCATCCATTTGCTAACTCGAAAACTATTAAAGATAGAAAAAAATTTCCAATTGCTACCCTGTAGAGCAATTCTACATTAGTCTAAAAAGAATTTTTAATCACACCTTTCCCATTGAAAGATTTTAAGAAAATGGGCGAGAAAGAGTCATTCGATCACATAATGAGCTTTCCCAACGGTGTGCTTCACTGCAATTCAAATGTGTTAGAAACCTCACCAACCTGACCAGCAGAAGCTGACCTTGAGTGACTCTTTCTCGCCGATTTTGTCAAAATCTTTCAAGGGGAAGGGTGTGATTAAAAATTGTTTTTACACCAATGTGGTGTTGCTCTACAGGGTAGCAATTGGAAATTTTTCTCTATCTTTAATAGTTTTCGAGTTAGCAAACGGAGACCTTAAATTTGGATTTCAAAGTCAAATTTGAGTGCGGCAATGAAGTCCCCACCCCCCTATTACCTATAAACCACACTCATCAGATCTCGCCTACGTGGTAGCTTTGAGATATCTGCGATGTTACCAGACTTTTTGGACACCCTGTATACAGGGTGTTTCAAAATTATGTACAATAAATTTAGTGACATATTCTTCAGGTCAAAAGAAGACGAAAATGTTCTATAGCACTTTGTCTGGAAACGATTTGTTTGCGAGTAATCCAATATCATACAGTAGGGAAGCACGGTAGTTAGCGGACGATATTTTAGCAGTTCCAGCGTTTCGATCCAACACTAGGTTGAGTGGTTTGTTCCATTTAAACCTACTTTAGGGTGGATCCATTAGTTGTGTACGGTTGTTTCCATTACTGTAGTTTCACTACTGTACATCCTCTAGGAATATCAATTTCAGAACGTTTGCGTGCTTTGACATACGCATTACGATTTACGTAAAAAAAAGTCATGTACGCAGAATACACTGACATGCACCTAATGTATGGTCTTGCGGGCGGAAATGCTGTGGAAGCAAGAAGACTCTACCAAGAACGCTTTCCGAATAGACGTTTGCCAAATAACCGAACATTTGTATCTGTCGACAGACATTTGAGGGAGCGTGGTTCCTTTGGCCGTCAAACAGGACAAGGGCGGCCTGTAGCACATTCTCCGGATGAGGAGGATGTGATAATTGACATCATACATGATGAACCACAGACAAGCACCCGTCGTATTTCTTCCATTCCACACATTCCGCACTCATCTGTTTGGCGCATTCTTCACCGTCAGCTTTTGCATCCATACCATCTGCAACTGGTTCAGGCACTGAACCCAACGGACTATCCACGCCGACAACGATTTTGCCAATGGATACAACGTCGTCATGCTGCAGACCCTAGTTGTCTCAGCCAGATACTTTTCACGGACGAAGCAACCTTCACCCGGACAGGAATCGTAAATTCTCACAACCAGCACCATTGGGCAGATGCTAACCCGCATGTTACCAGAGCTCGAGCGCATCAAGAGCGTTTCTCCGTGAACATTTGGTGTGGAATTGTCGGAAATAACTTAATTGGCCCTTATGTGTTGCCGCCACGATTGACTGGGCGAACGTATCTTTTGTTTCTGCAGAATGCATTGCCAGAATTACTGGAAGATGTTCCTCTTTTGATAAGATCTAACATGTGGTTCATGCATGATGGCGCTCCAGCACATTTCAGCCATGTTGTGCGAGCACACCTTAATGCTGTATACACGAATCGGTGGATAGGTCGAGGTGGACCGGTAGCCTGGCCTGCAAGATCACCCGACCTTAATCCCTTGGACTTTTTTCTGTGTGGTTATGTGAAAACGATCGTCTACAGCACAGAATTTCCTAACATTATGGATCTGGGACAACGAATTGAAAATGCATGCCAAACCGTTCGTAATGCTGGCAACGAACTCTTCCATGACATCAGACGGTCGCTCATGCAACGAGCCGAAGCGTTAGTGCGAGCTGGTGGCGGGCACTTTGAACAATTCCTGTAATTTGGAGCAATGGGTTTAGTTGGCTGTATCGCGTAAATAAATCGTATCCAGACAAAGTGCTATAGAACATTTTCGTCTTCTTTTGACCTGAAGAATATGTCACTAAATTTATTGTACATAATTTTGAAACACCCTGTATAGGCAATCGAATTTGGATGTTCGTGACTTTTAGTACTATGTTGTATACAGGGCGTTTACCAACTGTGTGTCAAACATTTAGGATGGCAGAGGATCTTATTTTGAAAATATTTTGCTAATAAACTGGGGGTCGTAAATAAATCCTTCATACATATATCAATTTTGTTGATAATTTTTTTGTTATACTTTTTTTAATAGTAGAACGAAACACATAAAACATTTCTGGTTACTATAAAGATGAAGAGTTAAATAACGAATTGACAATTTAGATATTCTTATTGTTGGTAATATTCAATTGTCATATTTCGTTATTAAACCAGATGAGAATTAGCAAACTATCATTACCAAAACGAATATAAAAAGTTTATCTCGTGAAATTTTGAAAAATGTTTTCAAATACTATATACCTATTATTGATAAGTCTACTATATGCACGTATAGATTGCATAGGTATTGGTCACAGATCACTTATTACATAGATACGACAAATTATGAAAAAAATGGGACGCGATCACGTGCTACCACGAGGTACGCTACAATCGATGACCGTATTTAATAAAAGTCATGAATTATCCACTTTCCACCACATAATAAAGTATAGCATATCCTTTTGGAAATTTGCATATAGAATGCTTTAGTAAACATCAAAATTCACGTAAGAACCAATGTTTCCAAATAGCGCATCCAGCGGTAGTCTGGGAATCAAAAGAATGAGCTAATCAGTTTCCACTATATTAATATTGATTGTCGCATCTGTGTATAAGAAACTGTGGTATCGGCTGTCATATGTAGAGATACTGAATATCGATTATCGATAATTGTGATTTTTTCTATAGTATCCATCAGAATATTTTATTGATTTTATGTGTACTATTAAACTGCTTTGGCTCCATTTTGCTGTGATTCGCCATTTTCGAGATACAGCATATTTTGGAACTTTATTTTTTTGCGGATATCTCTAGAAATATTGGCCTCACAGTGATTTGGATGCGATATTCGTACTCAGCGATGAAAGGCGCATTCGTCCCATATATCATATGTCCCGCACCTTAAAAAAAGTGCGGAAAAATGGAAATAAAGAATTCAATAACGAACTTTTTAAGTTATTGATAAAATTATTGATAAAAATAAGAAAGAATAATTAAACATCTGAGATATTGCGTAGAATAAACTCTGTTAAACCATTCTTCTGTTATTCTTTAATGAACTTTTTAAATTCGTTGAAAATATACACCAGCAACATAATGTATTATTAATTCCATGTCAGTTATTTATAATACTTAATACAAGACCAATATTGAAAAATTTATTATTTAATATAAATGTTGGTGCTATCAGGTCCAGGGGAAAGTTTTTTCGTTTCTTCACCCTTACTTTTTGAATAGTTACAATAATACTATTTTTGCTGATGATACAGTTTTATTGCATAAAGGTAAGGATTTTACAGAGTTAGAGACTAATATTAATAATGGTCAGTGGCTCTTGGAAAATAGACTGACTGCTACTGTCTCGTAGGATGATTTGAATAATGCAAAATTTTTATACATTAAAGAGAAATGATTGGTCATACTTTTGCACCTACTTGTCTAAGTGAAAACATTCAATTTTATTTTGGAAAAACGTCTGAAATGGCATCTACATCACCAATAATTCGAGCCTGCCTGTTGTATGCATTTAAACTTTGCCATAAAGTAGCGGAGGCTGCTCGTAACATTTGTACAGCATTCGGTGATGATTCGGTCGCCGACCCGATGGCACAGAATTGATTCAAAAAATTTAGAACTGTGATGAGCGTCTTGAAGATGAATTACGAACAGATGCGAACCATAAGGGTGTTGTTTTTCTTCATCACAACGCACGTCCGCATATGGCAAAGCTGACCCGTCGGGCAATAAACAAACTTGCCTGGGGAGTGTTACCTCATCCACCGTACTCTCCGGATATCTCTCCAACATATTATCACCTTTTCCGATCTTTCGATAACCATTTGAGAAACAAGTGCTTCAAGACAGAAGAAGAGCTAACACATGAACTGAGTGTATTTTTCAACTGTAAAACTCGTGACTTTTATAAAAAAAAGAATTTATGATTTAGTATCTCGTTGGGAGAAGGTTGTTGATAATGATGAAAATTACTTCGATGAATAAAAAATTCATTTATGCATTAACCAGAACGCCAATTATAATATTTGCAAAAACGAAAAATTTTTCCCCCTGGACCTGATATAATTTGTTTTTTATCTAATCCTCCGCTGCTTACTGTTTATATTCTCTTCCACTGAGTCCACTAGTTCACTTTCTCTAACACATTCAGTTTTCCTTGGTTTGTCTCTTTTAACTTTTCTGAAATTTTATTTTCTACTTATTTATTTAAAAGATTAAGATGGATGCTGCAGATCTAACGTTTTTCAATTTGTGAAAGTTCATTTGGATATTATGTGATCTTAAGAAAACAGTTCATAGAGACGCACAAAAGTTCCCACTCCACATACGAGTCAAAAGTTCCCACAAAAGTTCCCACTCCACTCGTATGAAGAAATAAGGTTCTTTTTTTTTGGGATGAAGCTCAAGGGTAAGATAATAAATTCCCTGTTATCTTTTCTGTCGGATCTCTATTCTTTTGCGTATGCTTCTTGTGATTTCGTTGAGTCACTTTCGATAACTTTGTGTAATGATTATTGATTATGAATAATTAAATAGCCAGTGTGCCAGTGGAATAATATTAAGATAGCCTCGAGGTTCTTGTTTTCAGAATGCGGCGAAACTTTTTTTTTATTAAAAGAATACCGAAATTTTGTGCAACGTTTTACCACAATATTATTTATTATGACCAGCAGCTAATATCCCGAATAACCGCGTTTAGCGGCACGGACAGCAGCTAGACGGCGTGGGAGTGAGTCCACAGATGAAAGAGTCATAGATGCGTCGTCTGAATGGCAACCGGATGAAACAAGCGATGCGAGAACGACGGTGACGCGAAAAGAGTGACTCCAGATAAATCTTACATGCAATTGATATATATTCTACTGACCGTTTATTATATTCACTTAAATCCAAATCATTGTTTATTTTAATGTAGTTAATAACCTTTAAAAAATTGTAAAATTGTTATTAAATAATATCCGTTAATTTAAAATAAAATAATAAAAATAAAAATTACCAGTTTCTTTGTGATAAATTTTAAATAATAAATGATATTTGAATGATAAATGATAATGAATAATAAAAGATAACGAATAATAAATAAAGAAGTGAACATTTTCGAACTCTTTTTCTGAGTTCATCTTAAAGATATTTTTGTGATTTGGAATTGATATTTTTAAATTATTGTGGGTTGTTTGAAGAGTCTAAATAATTTAACCAATATTATTTAATTACAATAAACAATTTATGAAGTTATTATTAACTAACTGAAAATAAACATTGATATTGATTCAATTTAAACACCTATCAATAATTTTTATAGTCACTTAAATTTATCTTGGTCAAGAAATTTGGCTGCTATTGCAGATTGATCATTTTTTAAATCTATAATATCACAGACTCGAGGGAAACATGTCAATAATAGCTACACGAATAAAACATACAAGACCAGCTCTTTGATATGAAAACAGAAAATGAAAAGTTATTAAAAGGAAAACAAAAATAAACAGATGTTAAAATAAGAAACGAGAAGAGAGACTTTGACCGCTTTTTCTAAGCTTTCTCTGGGTTGCTTGGTTCTGTGTCACTGGCTTGAAAGGGGTCTGATTCAGTAACTCCAAAGCCGAGCTGTTGTCTTTGTTTTCACTTATACCCTGTTCACACTATAAATCTTCATCATGATCAAATCGCTGATCACGATAAGAAATGTAATGTGAACAGAACGTGATTAAGTGAAACCTGATCATCATGTTCGGAACGTGTGTAATTTCATGATCAAATCCTTACACACGTTCAAAGCCGATCAACTCCCAGAATCCAATATGCTCGCTAATGGCGGAAAAACGCCGCTTCGCTATATATTTAAGAGTTATACGAACTAATTGCACACTCATGCCATGAATAATTAACATAGAAGGAACTCTATTTGTCCAAGAACATCGGTTATGAACCGAAACAAGAAAGAAACCAAGTTATTTTTATAATCAGAGAAGATTAGGTCGGCTGTAACGTGCCTATAACTAAAAACGCCACTGATGCCATCTAGCGGCAAAAATTGTAACTCTGATCGTGATTAAGATTTTGCAGTGTGAACGCACAAATTTGTCGATAAAGCTTGAACATGATTCACCTTGAACCCGTGTAAACTGATCATGATCAAGAACTATAGTGTGAACAAGGTATTAGCAAGGTTGAAAAATGGCAAATACAGAAATATTTAAAAGGTTGGTGCAACTTATGCTGGTGCTAAATGCACAAATACTAGTTTTAAAAACCCCTGAACTCTCATTTTATAGATTTCCAAAGAATGTGAAGAGGTAAAAAATTGTAGATTCCTTTGAATAAGATAAACATATATTAGTATGGCAAATTCAATTTCATAATTTCAACCAAAGAATGCCTTATTAAAACGGATACATGGAAATGTACAGTGAGCCAAAAAATTATCCGTACACCTTGACTTTATGAAATAAATCGGTACTTTCATCATGATATGAAACAAAAATTTTTGACCTTCAATTTTGTTATGATTTGAATTTCTTTTTTTTGTGAACGTAATTATTTGTTTAAATAAATATTTTTACATGATTTTCTACAAAATATATCGAGGTATATGGTAGTGTAATTTTTTTCACGATTTCTGTTTCATTTCATGATGAAACTACCGATTTATTTCATAAACTCAAGGTGTATGATAATTTTTTGGCTCACTGTACATTATTATCTGTAGATGGAAGAAAATGTATTAACATATATGGCGGGATATCTGGCGAAGAAAATTATGCGAACACACAGCGATTGCGACATCTGCAAACCCCTGCTTATTGATGAAAGCACCACTTTCAAACGAGATGAGCGCTGCTGATTTTGCTAAAGGATTTTGGTATTGACAACACCTCCGTGTCCCAACAGAAAAATGGACAAATTCAGTGAAGAATAGATACGATTTTACATTTGCCAAATGTCAGACTGGTACAATAATTTGAACGATTCCAGAAATTTAGCTGGTTGCAATTTCGTTTTGATGTCTTTGCTTGGACTATTTGAATCATGCCGAATATTTTCGGCTCTGAAGTGGCAAAATGAGAATTTATCTAACGAGAAACGATTGAAAAACCCATCGTAAATTGCTGAAAAGTTTTCACAAGTAATCAAATTTCTGCATATCATAAATTAAGACCAATTTATAAATCAGTCATAATGAATTATACAGTAATTATAAAATCATTTTTGACTTTCAACAGGTAAAAAGATTTTAAAGCCACTGCATGCTTAACAAAAGCTTTTAAAACATATTTTTAATACAGTTTTAAATATATTATTTGTTTGTATAATACTTTAATGTATATTCTTTCATTTATACTTTTTTGTTTGCATGAAACTGTAATACACGCTTTGTGTTTTTAGCCTGTTTCTAATTTAATAAATAATTTAATTCTTGCATAGAATATGTTTATTTCTTCTGCATTGTAATTTATGCTCGTACATTCCGTTAATATATCTTGTGCTATTCCGTAACCACTAATAAACCGAGCAAACCTGTAACCACCGAGAGAGAAGGCCTCTGCGATGAAACGTAATACGTTGTTACATCATCATATTTAGGGCATTGTTATTCGTATTTCTACCAATGATGTAACAATATATTACTTTTCATCGCAGAGGCCTTTTCTCTCAGTCGTTATGGCAAACCGAGCTGCAAATCAACAGTTTTGCATTGTACATTGCTCTGCGAGTCAATCCATTCACCGCGTGCCGCCACCGTCGCATTGACCTTGGGCTGTTTCACGTTTTTTAACCTTACAAGTCGCATCTGTGTATTTTTCCTCTGTGGTGAGTCAGTAAGATTCTGGAAGGTTTCTACTGGTAGCCGTTGCCACCAGACTGTAAAGCATCTGATAGCTGCTGAATGGTACGCGGTGGTTGTTCCATAGCACGCACATGACGATCGAGGTGATCCCAAAGGTTCTCGATTGGGTTGAGGTCTGGGAATTTAGGGGGCCAGGAGAGTACTTGGAACTCTTGGTCGTGTTCCTCAAACCACCCCCCGAACAATTGCAGCTATATGACACGTCACATGTCTTGTAGGAACGTGTCATCCCTCTCTAGGAAGACAGTCGTCATGTATAGGTTTACTTGATCTGCAATTATGGATAAATAACCGAATCGGTTGAGAGTGCCTTCCACAGGAATCACTGGGCCCAGACAATGCCATGAGAACACTCCCCATGACGCTGCCTCCACCAGCCTGGATTCGTCCAACAATGGTTGCAGGATGCTTGTTCTCCGAGGTTTCTCGCCTCACCCGCCAACGGCTGTCACTTCTGTATTCATTGTGACTCATCGGAAGCAACCTTTTTCTGACTACAGGTTCTGACTACAGCAACCTTTTTCCAGTCAGAAGTGGTCCAGAGTCTGTACTGTTGGGAAAATTAGAACCGTTTTTGGCAATGAACCTTCATCAGCATGGGTGAGGTGACCATCCGTCTGCTGCGGAGGCCCATACGAAGCAGGGTCCTCTGTACTGTGCTTTTAGAGACAATGTCTGGTAGCACCCTCGTTGGTTTGATCGGTAAGTTGGTCCACTGTAGCTCTTCGGTTGGACTTCACACACCTTCGCAGCCGACGTTCACCTCTCTCATCAATGGCACGTGGTATCGATTATTCTGAACGGTCCCATTATCCCAGTCATGGTACACTTTAACTACAGCAGCATGAGAACAGCTCACAAACTGCGCGGTTTCCGAAATACTGCCACCCTTGGCCCGAAAGCCGATTATTATTCGAGATCTGATAGATCACGTTTCTTACCCATTGCAGCAATGAATGATATGTTTTTAACATAGTGGAAGCCTACTTTATATAGTCACCTAACCAATTCCCAACACGTGACATAGTTCCTCTGCTGGGCAACCCCGAAGACAAACGTGGGGGGGGGGGGTAGTCATAATAATGTAACTCGACCCTGTATTAATAGCTAAATTGCAGAATTACGGAACCGCAGTAGTTTAATAACTCGGTGATTTATGTATTCGTCGGGTCATGATTGTGAAATTTTCG
Source organism: Rhysida immarginata (assembly GCA_023313115.1). Classification (NCBI taxonomy): domain Eukaryota; kingdom Metazoa; phylum Arthropoda; class Chilopoda; order Scolopendromorpha; family Scolopendridae; genus Rhysida; species Rhysida immarginata. The sequence continues at coordinate 2,660,218 of JAHWFO010057934.1, read as the reverse complement.
CATCTTTAGTTGGTCTAGTTGTAAATGATTGGAATTTACAACTGAAATTCTAGAAGAAAAAATCCAAGATGTTCTAGAGCTTACGAGGCGCTACCCAAAATATCCAGAGAATTTGAATATTCCGCAAAAACCAAACACAGTACGAGGTTCTGCCGCTAGATCCTTCTTGATGCACCTTTCAGCCGTTTCTGCTCTTCCGAATATTCCGCAGATCGTAATCGTAGACGCATTTTTTTTGTGATTTATTGCTGTTTGTGTTTTAACTGTTCTTGTTCTTCTGCAAATTATTCGACCTAAACAGATTGTCAACAGGAAATTTTACTGCGCGGTTTTGAAGAGACCGAGAGAAAATTTCGAGCAAACGGCCCGAGTTGTGGAAGAACAAAGACTCCACTATAACAAGGCGCCCGCTTACACCTCCCTCACTGTGAAGAAATTCCAGGCAAAAAATAATATGGAAAAGGTCCCCCACCCTCTTTACTCTTCTGACCTAGCCCTCCGTGACTTCTACCTCTTCCTAAAATGAAAGGCGAAGATATCCAATTGAATCGCAACTAGTCTTGAACACCCTACAGCCTTCGGATTTCCAGGAGTGCTTCCAAAAATGCGAAATTCGGTGGGATCGTTGCATACCTGCCGGAGGTGACTGCTTTGAAGATGACAGCGGAAATTAGAGTTTAAGGTGCGTCTTCTGCTATTTACAAGAAAATTCTCGGAAATTTTGGGTAGCACCTCGCATATTTTTCTATAATCAGCGATGCGACCTTGTGTTAAGCGTGGATCCCACATGCATAAATCAACGGCAGAAAATTTTTTTACATCACTTTTTTTTTTGCTAGCATCCCGGTGGTCAGGTGACTTTTCCGCTTCCAGACCTGTCTCTCTACTTGGCCTCGCAACAAAATCAGTATATAAAAGTAATACTGTAATCTAATAATTTAATCCGATAATTGATTTTTTTTTTACCTTTTATTAATAAAAATTTACTCTTTGAACATTGAAAATGTTTTACGGTTATAAAAATTATTTTATTGATGAAAAATAGGAAAGAAAATTTCACAGCCTGGGATCGAACCAGGAACCTCCTGCTCACCGTACAGATGCGCCAGTCAATTGCGCCAATCCGGACATGGAAGCATTATGCTATCTACATGCCCTTAGGGCTGGCTGGAGCAGTACCCAGTTCGCAGGCTGGGACTATCTTTCCTACTGGCGTAATAATCGTTAAAGAATAATAATTTGATTCTATGAGGATTTTATACATGCCATACCTCAGATGTTTAAATTATTGATGAAAAATAGGAAAGAAAATTCCACAGCCTGGAATCGAACCAGGAACCTTCTGCCATGGGATGCTCTGAGGTATGGCGTGTATAAAATCCTCATAGAACATCCAATTATTATTCTTTAACGATTATTACGCCAGTAGGAAAGATAGTCCCAGCCTGCGAACTGGGTACTGCTCCAGCCAGCCCTAAGGGCATGTAGATAGCATAATGCTTCCATGCCCGCAGTGGCGCAATTGGCTGGCGCATCTGCACGGTGAGTAGAAGGTTTCTGGTTCGATCCCAGGCTGTGGAAATTTCTTTCCTATTTTTCATCAATAATTTAAACATCTGAGGTATGGCGTGTATAAAATCCTCATAGAACATCCAATTATTATTCTTTAAAATTATTTATATAAATTTTGTAAAAAAATTTGAAAAAAGAAAATCCATTCTGTAAAAATTAGGTGTATCGTGATTCGTGAATCGACATAACCTTCTGCCACTCTTCACGTGTCCAGTCACAACGTTCCAGATATTACTGTGCACGTATTTTCATGTTAGGTGCTTAATTTTCAAACCCGCTTCTCCGTTAAGGCTCGTTCGCACTAGCCAAAAGAAAATAGTTCTATCAGAGGTACTAGTTTTATCAGTGAAGTGCGAACAAAACTGGGTGTAAGAAGAACTAGTTCTTTCGGCTCTGGAACTGGGGTTTCCAACCCCAGTTTCTCAAACTGGATCTGGGGCTGGAGAGTGCTTGTTCATGCAAAGACTTCTGGGTAGTTTTCCCACAAATCTTCACGAATAGCGATACGATCACGGATTAAAATACACAATGGCTACCGAACAACAGTGTTCTCAATCTCAAACAAATCAAGAAAAGTGTCAAGATGGCGAAACTAAATTTGGAAAACAAAAAGCGCCATCTTTAAATAACGATGAAGAAGCCTTAATCATTCCAGGGCACGCTCTATTTGTTGTCTGGAACTGGATTTCCACCTCTAAACAGGATTTCCAGTGCGAACAGGAGGATGAAAAAACTAGTGTTCAATTAGAACTGGTTCACCTGGAACCAGAAAAGAAACTAGTTCTATTTGTAACTAGTTTCGTAGTGCGAATGTAGTCTTAGGATAGGGGGTAGCAGCCCTCTGAGGATCTCCAGCGCCGGAAGATCCTCATGTAGTCGACATACATGCCGGAAGTTGTGTATCTTCATAGCTTGGGGATCCTTTAACCAAATAGCAACACATTTCGCAACGCAAAAATATCTTCGATGTTAGCTTTTGTGCCAAACAAACAGCATTTGCGGGAAGCTTTGCTTTTCTGTTTTAACCTGAAAAAAATAAAATATTTTTCAATACACACGCATAGACTCTGCCTCCATAGGAATGCTGCCCCCCAAAATTTACTTGTACACTAAAAAATTTTGAATTTTTGAAATTCTGACTTCGGATTCTTAAAGACCAGTAAAAATAGAATAAGAATGTCTGTAAGACCCACTCTCTATCTCTTTGTCTTCGTCGATAAAATTGGGTTGAAAACTTTAAAAGTTCCACACTTTCAGGGCCTCTATCTCCTAAACGAAGATCATTTGAAAAAAACACCAAGAATAAAACATTTCTCGAATATTGTGTACAATCTGAATATACCATTAAAAATGGGGGTTCCTGTTTAAGATTTCAAAGTTAACCTCTCCCCCCAGCCCCCCTCACAAAGGGGATGGGGTAATATTTTAACTAATGAATTTCCCCGCGAAATAATTCACTTTTGGTTTTGGACATTTTTTCGTACAATGCTTAGTTTCCGTGATATTCATTTGTCTCAATATAAATGTCTCAATATAAATACAGGGTGCATCAGGTTCGATGGTCATAAAGTACCTAGCGTGATCCTTTGCATGATTACAAACTTAAAGTTCCTTATGCAAAATGTTCAAAACTCAAATGTTAAGGGTCTAAACCAGTGGTTCCCAAAGTGGTCGATATCGACCCCCAGGGGTCGATATCGATCTCTCGGGGGTCGGCAGAAACAATAAATAAACATGGGGGTCGATGGGAAACAGGCGTGACGCTCTGTATGTATGTATCAAATTAAACAAAATAAGTCACTGTCGAACGTGTTATATTAGCAAGTTAAATGAATAAAGAAATGGGGGTCGATGGTATGAGCTCATTTTGGAAAAGGGGTCTCTGGCCCAAAATAGTTTGGGAACCACTGGTCTAAACATTACGCAAAGTTTACTGAAAACCTGTCGAAAACGTCAGTTAATCTCAACAATTGCCGCCGATTTATTTGGATGGATGGATTTCCAGCTCGCATCTCCCTCTTCCAGGAGACTAGCCGTATGAGATGAAAGGATGATGATGAAAATAGACAAACACACACATCCATGCCCTTGGCGGGATTCGAACCCGCAACTCGCTGGTTACGAGAGCGGCAAGACCTGCGCCTCAACGCTCTCGGCCACCGAGCCGGCCCGCCGATGTATTTGTAATCGCTTCTTTGAATGTAATGAACTGCTAGTGCGGAAAGTTCATAAATGACGTAACGACGCAATTTAAATTTTGATTTTTCGACATTTTCGATAAGGAACTTTACGTTTGTAATCGTGCAAAGGATCACGCTAGATACTCTATGACCATCAAACCTGATACACCCTGTATGTGAATGTTATTGTGCAGATACTGCAAACAAATAATAATGGCGAAAAAAAAAAAGAAAATTAACGGGGGGAAAATGAAAAAAAATTCAATACTACAAGAATCGAACCCGGACCAGTAATCCGCAGGCCCTGACATTAACCACTGCTGTTAAGTTGTTAACCTTTCTTCCCAATTGGCTTATCTGACACTACAATAATAAGCGTAAAATATTTTATTTTTTTCTCCGTAATGATAGGCCATCGAGTCAAATCCTTTTTCACAGAAGGTATTTTAATGTTGTAGATTAACCTCCTAAAATTTCAACCAAATCCGTGATTACATATCCGTGCGGTCCCCTTGTAAGTTAAATTTGCTTTCATCTGATCACACAATTTTGTTCCAAAAAACTTTTGTCCTATAGATAATCTTTTTCCCGATTCAGGCTTCTCACTCGATTTTTCTTACTGACGCAGGGCTTCTTCATTGGCGTGCATCATTTAAGTCCGGTTTTATGCAACCTGTTTCAATGGTTTGAAGAATAATTGATAATGTTTAGATTAATTTTCACTTCTGCACGCAGTTCTATAGCTGATTTTTCCTATTTTTTTAATGCGTTTTACAATTTCTCTGTCTTCCCGTTCTGATATTTTCCTCTTCCTGCCACTTCCAATTTTATTTGTGATTTCTCCTGTTGTGTGATACTTTTGGATGATATAATGGACTGATGAAAGTGGAATTTGGAGTTCCTTGACAATTAAACACTGACTTATCCCATCCTTTAATCCCGCTATGACTCTACCCCTCAAATAATATGAATATTCCTTTATTTTCTTATTTTTCTGCAACGTTTCACATCGTTTATTATCCATACTGATAAGTAACGTGTTGTGAATGTGATTGGTTAATTTTTTCATAATAGATAATATTTTTTGGCTTAGAGTACTTACCTGCACGGATAATTTTTTGGCTTTACTATTACAAGGTGTCTTATCGTCTACTGTATTTTTACTTTTCCCCATTTAGTACAGTGATCCCTACTCAATGTGAGATATCATATATTTAAATACTGTAAGTATGATAAAATTTCCATTCAAATTTAATGGGCTCGGGGCAATAAGGACTTAACCCACCACAGGAAGAAATTCTTTCTAAATGCAATAATTACTGCTTGTTAAATTCATTTACAGTATGTTTCAGCAGTAATTTCATAAGTAAACTGTAATCATACTAAACCAAAACATCAACCATACAGATTTACAGATTTTTAAACAATATAACATCACTCTTCTCAAAAATTTCTTCCTGTGGGATAGGTCCTTATTGCACGCGAGCCCTTCAATTAATTGGTTTTATTTATTTTAACGTTTTTATGTTTATGGAAGCCGGTGTACGGATAATTTTTTTGCTCACAGTATATGATGAATTTTCTTTTCTTCTACATATGCTATGTTGCCTCTGTCTAATCTGTTTCCATTCCTCTTTTACCTTTTGGTATCGAAGATGTTAAATAACCACTGGATCTATTTGAAATATAAAATAGCAGGGGTTCAGCCTTCGGAGATTTTGCCCTGTCAAACATAAAAATCAAAACCATTTATCTTAGAATTTTGAAACTCCAAGTCATAGTTATTTTCTTCCACAGATACAGTTTCATAATGGTTGATGTTGGTGACTCTGGCTATAACAGTAATGGTGGTATCTTCGCCAATTCCCCTTTTGGCAGAAAATTTGAACAAGGGTTATTGAATTTTCCGCCACCATGCTGTTTTTCTGGGACTTCAGCATCGGAGCTGCCATTTGCTTTTCCATTGAGGATAAGTACCTCATCCTAGTTAAAATACACAAAATGAAAAAAAAAATTATTGCAAACTATGATCCTGTTATTTTTTATCTATTAAGAATTTTTATCAAATTTCAATTAATTGAGATCCTCTCCTTTCACAGGCCAATCTCACGCGCCCATTTCCAAGGCGTAATCTGCATGAAAGAAAGAAAAAGGGTTTTAATTAGAGACTGACCAGAGCCAGAAGGATAATTGAGAATACTTTTGGAATTGTGGCATCATTTTCGAGAATATTTCAGCGAACAATTTTTGACTATGCTGATACAGTAGATGTTTGTGTGTTGGCATGTTCAGTGCTACATAATTTTCTCAGAAATTTAGAAATCAGAGAATCAGTAAAGCAACGCCGTTATTTGCTGGACAGAGAAGAAAATGGCCGAATAATTCCTGGAGAGTGGAGACATCTGATGCCAGCAAGAGGCGATAAAATTAAAATGGGTCAAGACCGTTCACCGTGGGTGTTGGACTCCGCCAAGGGTGCGTACTGTCGCCCATCTTGTTCATTATCTTTATGGACTGGATAGACATGGGCAGCCGAGGCGATGAGCGTGTTTGTGTGGGCGACTGCCTGGTGGAGAGGTTGCTCTTTGCGGACGACCTTGTCCTGCTTGGGTCTTCTCGCACGAACCTTCAGCATGCACTAGACCGGTTTGCAGCCAAATGTGAAGAAGCTGGGATGAAGATCAGTGTGGCTAAAACCGAAGTTCTGGTTCTTTCAAGACAGCCTGCTCAGTGCGCTCTCCATGTTAGAGGAGCCTCATTGAGACAGGTGGAGAAGTTCAAGTATCTCGGGATTGCATTCACGAGTGATGGACGGCAGGAGAAAGAATTGGATGCTCGGATCGGTGCAGCAAGCTGTGTCAGACGTGAACTGTGGCGATTCGTGGTAACGAAACGAGAGCTGGGTAACAAAGCCAAGCTCTCCGTCTTCAAATCTATCTTTGTCCCCATTCTCACCTATGGTCATGAGGCTTGGGTAATGACCGAAAGAGTGCGATCGCGGGTACAAGCGGCCGAAATGAGATTCCTGAGAGGTGTGGCAGGTGTTACCCTACTAGATAGAGTGTACAGCAGCACAATAAGGGAATCTTTAGGTGTTGAGCCGCTACTTCTCCGCATTGAGAGATCTCAGTTGCGCTGGTATGGCCACGTGATACGGATGCTGCAAACTAGTCTTCCTAGGCAGTTGTTATTTTCCAAGCCGGTGGGTAAGAGACCAAGGGGTCGGCCTAGAACCAGGTGGCTAGACTATATGGAGAATCTGGGTTCGAGTCGCTTGGATATTACCAGGGAGGACATGCGCCTGATGGCGGAAGATCGCGATCGCTGGAGATCCTCCATAGGGCTGCTGCCCCCGCGACCCTAACGGATAAGCGGGTTTGAAAAGTAAGTAAGTAAGTACACATTTTTTTTTCCTTTTTTGTATATTTATTTTTGTAATTAATATTTTATTATATTTTAACTTTGTTATTCCTCTGTTTGTAATTATTTTTTTTTCATTTGCATTCTTTTTCCCTTGTATTTTTTCTTTCCATCCGGGTACCTAACACGTCGCCCTTGTGGCCGGTTTGGAAATTTTGTATTAATCAATAAATAAATAACTATAACTATGCTGTTGTAGCTGCTGCTGTACGCGAAGATTTAGTCAGCTATTTCTCCAGCCCTCAAGGAGTGGTGCCGTAGCTTACGATTATATTTAATTGTACACTTATAGTTTGTAATGCTCAATTCTTGTTCTTTCTTTTTTCCCCTCAAAGAGGAGGAGTGCTGGTCTGGGGTGTCTTCTCTTGGGACTCACTGGGTCCTCTGATATCCGTAGACATATATCCCTGAATGCGACACACTATCTGAACTCTGTTGCCGATCAGGTGCACCCGTTCATGATGACTGTGTTCCCTGGTGGTGACGGACAGTTTCAGCAGGACAATGCTCCCTGTCACCGTGCTCGAATGGTCTTGGACTGGTCCGAGGAAATGACGCAGACTTCCACCTGCTTCGGTGGCTGGTCGGTCGCCCGATCTCAACCCGATCGAGCATTTACGGGATGAAGTGGAGAGAACCATCCGACGCCTTCCCACACTACCGTCAATTACGGGACACTGTGATGTCAGCTTGGGCTGCTATTCCTCCGCAACGGTTTCAACACCTTAATGAATCCATACCAGCACGAATTCAGGCAGTTCTCTCCGCTAAAGGAGGCGCAACACGCTATTAGCGGGGTGTCTCTAATGAATTGGTCGTTCAGTGTGTTTTTGCATATTTCGAACGTTGCTGCATATTTTTGATATTTTGGGTATTTTTGCTTATTAAGGCATAGAGACACTCTGCTTATTCGAGCCAGTTGTTGTAGAGAGATTTTTTCTGTAGAACATTTGAAAGAAGTTTGATAGTTCAGATCAGTAAATTTTAATTTTTGCTATGGTTTAATTTTTTTTTTTTTGCGTTTTTTATCGTCCATCTTCGTAAGTATGACAATGAAAGCAAGGCATGAAAGTAAATTTTGGGGAAAATTTTTAGTGCATATTTTGACTTTTTTCTGCATATTTTAGCTCTCTTTAGGGCATATATATGCGAATATTTTAGCACTTTTTAGTGCATATTAAACCGAACCTTAGTAATAACTTACAATAGACATGGTTATCATATTATTTTTACTAATAACTGTTCATTTCTTTATACTGTATATCTTCAATACATGGTTAACAGCAAGAAATCAAAATTTACAAGATAAAAAATCTAATATTTTTCATTCAAGATATTCATTTATAGTTTGTTTTAATCTTTAAGTTTCTCGTGGTCTCGTGTATATAATATATACATACAGGGTGATTTACATCGAATGTAAAATACTTAAAGGGGGTATTATAGAGGTTAAGATAAACACAAAACGTGCTCACTTGTGAGGACTAACTAGCACTTGTTACAATTTTGACTGTGTAACTCGGAAACTTCTCGTTGGAATTCAATCAAATTTTAACGGTATACACAATCTTATGTACCCTGTTATTTCTCCAAATTTCATTAATCTAGGCCTTACGGAACCTGAGTTATTAACTTGTTGAACTTGGTGTTTGCATTTTTATTTCTGTTCATATCTCAGTTATCGTTCAAATTCGGACCCATGTTCATAGAACGTTTTGTGTTTATCTTAACCTCTATAATACCCCCTTTAAGTATTTTATATTCGATGTAAATCACCCTGTATATTGTTGCTGCAAGATAGTTAATGATTTGATTTTATTTTTTTTTTTTTAAATACTTGTCAGTTCATAAAAATGTTCAAAAATGTTCAAGGACATGTTTTGAAAAAACGGTAGCATTTGGCTCTTATTTGTCAAGATATGCTCCATGCATCTTGAGAAATATGAACTAAATGACACCATACTTTCAATGCATGTCCACATCTTTAATTTTGCATGGAAATATTAAAAAATCACAAAAAAAACTTTTTCATTCAAAGAAACTGTAGTGTATAAGAAACAATATAAATACATATAAGATAAATTTACAAAGTAACCAAGAAAATACATATTTAATCGAGTCTTAAAACTGATCTAACTCTCCATATAACGCTTCTTATCAACTGATATCACTATTCTTACATTAAAAATGAATTTTTAATCTACCAGAAATTTACATTTAAGTTTGTATTTAATTAAATATATAAAATTCTAAAATTTTATTGGAGAAATATGATAGATTCAAAATTCAGTTTTAAAGTAGCTATTTGGTTGAGAATCAAATTCTTTAAATTGTTAAAAAAATTCTTTACAAATGCTTTAACATTATTTAAATCATTTCTGGGTGAAAGTAATGAAAATGTACTGTTTTGCCCTTATTATTTTTCTAAAATTGGAATGCAGAAGATATCAGATAATATAAAAATAAATGAAATGTCAACTAGTTAGTATGTCTAATATTCTTTAAAAATTATTATTAATTTTGATGAGTTTAGTGTAGAAAATATTGATTGAGGGACAGATACATTCAGTGAATTTTTTTCCTGTAACTAGGCATACATGTGTATATTTTTTAAATTAATAATAAAATAAAGTTTAAAATTGAATATTCTTTTTATTTATTTTCCCTTTACAATTTCACATATCTACAGGGTGATTCTGAAAAAGTGTGTATAACTGTAAGCAATGACAGAGGTGACCAGAATGAACATTTTCTTTTAAAAAAACGTGGATCAAAATTTGAACGCTAACTGAGATATGAACAGAAATAAAAATGCCGCCACAAGATCAAGTTAATAATTCAGGTTCTGCAATGCCTAGAATAATGAATTTTGGCGGAATAACAGGGAACATAAAACTGTGTATACCGTTAAAATTTGATAGAATTCCAACGATAAACAGCACGTGTTACGATGTTGAGTGCGTAACTCGGAAACTACTCGTTGGAATTCGATCAAACTTTAACGGTGTACACAGTTTTATGTACCCTATTACTCCTCCAAAATTCTAGGCGTTGCAAAACTTGAGTTATTAACTTGTTGATCTTGGTGGTGGCATTTTTATTTCTGTTCATATCTCAGTTAGCGTTCAATTTCGGACCCACATTTTATTAAAAGAAAATGTTCATTCTGGTCACCTGTCATTGCTTGCAGTTATACACACTTTTTCAGAATCACCCTTTAAAAATGAAGCTACGAGGCGTGTTTTTTTTAAAATGAGTACCGTTTTGTAGAAAAAACAAAACTGCTATATATATTTTTTCATAAATTTTATTTCCCGTATTCTATATACTTTTAACTATTTTTTCCACATACTTTCCAATTTTTTTAAACACGTGTCATAGCGCTCAATGAGCTTCTGAGAAGTCTGCTACCGGTGAGGAAAGCCACGCCGTTTTCACTTCTTCATCGTCGCTGAAACGCACGTTGCCGATGAACTCCTTTAGATACTGGAACCGGTAGTAGTCATTGGACGTGAGGTCCGGACTGATAGGTGGGTGGTGAAGTCGTTCCCAAATAAAAGATCTGATTAGTTGATTACTACTTGACCATCCGCCTTACAGTCCGGACCTCGCATCCACTGACTGCCACCAGATCTGGTATCTATAGTAGTTCATCGGCAGCGCGCTTTTCAGCGACGATGAAGTGAAAACTGCGTGGCTCTCCTCACCGCCGTCAGACCTCTGTGAAGTGGGCATGCAGAAGCTCATTCAGTGTTGTGACATATATTTAAAAAACTTGGAAACCAAGTGGAAATATGGAGGGTTCGCGGAGGAGCGACGCGCTGTTAACATGACTCGCTATCCAGTGCCTTCCCATGACTTCTGGCCACTCAGTTTATTATATAGGCACAGTTAACTTTTTGCACTTTTGTTTTTGTTGTTTTTATTTAAACAATTGGTTTGATAGTAAGTGTCTTTGATACCAAACCAGTTGAGTTAGAGTCAAGTGTCTTTGAGACAACTTTTTCTAAAGAAACTACATATTTTTATGTCGCAAACATATTTTGATACGAAAAATAGTTAAAGGTATAAAGTATCCGGTAAAGAAAATATTTTGAAAAAATATATAGCAATTTTTTTTTCATTTCAAAACGTAGAAGCAATACCATGAAAGAAGAAGACGCAAAATCTCTTGTCCACATAATTTAATAAACAGCTTGGATGCACGTTTCGACTACATGGTGGTGATCATTCGAATGATGTTGAAATGCATATTTAAGTTGTTTATAAAAATGTATGTGGACAAGATGCTTTATGTCGTCTTCTTTCAAAGTTACATGGACTAAAATAAATTAGATTAAGTTAAATAAGACCTTCTCAAACTCGATTCTGGCGAGTCTCTGCTTTAGAGGCGGCATTTCTTTCATCCTTAGTACTAAACTTCGGATGTAGGCCTCGGTCTCATTCAATTCCTCGTCAGACACCAGATGCCTTGACAGGGCTCCAATGGTGCCCCGAACCTCTTCAATCAACTTGTCCTCCTCCCGGCGTCTTTTAGTTGAATTTGATATTCTCTGCCTAGTTTGTGAGGTCGGTGATGGAGAAGGGAGGGTTAAGGGAGAAGGAAAGGAGGAGGAGGCCCATGATGCTTCAACAGAGGAAGATGTAGAAGTTTCTACATGATCAGACTCGCCTGCAACTATAGAAAACATATATTGTGTTGTATACCAAGTAAATAACTTCAAATTAACTCCATAATATTTATTACTTCAATAGATATCTTCTGTTAAGGTATTTAATGTTTGAATTCCATGTTTAAATGATCACTATTATGGAACATTATTAACAATTTCCTTGTGGTTCTTTTTTAATTAATTACATGTTATTCAGATAGTAACTCCTTAATAAGTTAATAAGAAATTACTAACCTTCAGCTATATCATCTACTATCTCAATATGTCCTAGCGTGTCTCCTTTCTCTTTTATGTTACTTCGTGTCCTAATTGTAATATTTATAAAATTTAATTACAAAAAAATTAACATATAAAGTTACTATTGAAATTAATTCGATGTTTACTCATTTGCGGTGCTCTAAAAAAGGTGCTAAAAACTGTACAATTGGATAGAGCCTCCATTTTACACTTGTGTCACCTCCTCCATCTCCACTCTTCCCAGTTAATGATTTTTTTATTTTTCGGCACTTGTCCCTCATGCTCTATCACCGTGTCTGAAGTGCATCATCCAGTTTAGTGAAATATGGATCCTTAAATGAAAGTGTAGGAATGAAAGTACTAGAAACTTCGAATAAAGTTTCCAATCATAAATGTGTCATTCAATAATGGCAATGCCCTGTATCTTTTATTTAAAAAATAACACGTGAATTACTATTACTAAAAAAAATTATGTATCTTTGTCCGCAAAAAACGCATTGTTGCATGAATTGTTGCATGAAAATGAGTTTCGCGTGGCAAATTTTGAATGCCATTGTTGTAGCCGTTGGTTTAACGTTTTTTTAAGCTTATGAGCATGCCCATAACAATGCTGTGGCCACATAACTATCAAAGCAAGTGCTGATCTGCTGATTATTGGCGAAAAAACGAATGATTATTCAGATAATATGGATCCCGTACTGGGACCTTCGTGGATGTCTCCATTGAAAGCTGCCATAAGAGAAAGTATTGAGCGAAATCGAAAAACTGAAGAGAGAAATGTTAAAGACAGGGAAAGGAAAAGGAAAAAGGGAGAATGAAACAGAAGAACAAAGATCTCAAAGACTTGAAACCCCGAAAGGCAAAGACAACTATTACATAATGAAACAGAAAGACAGAGCAACGAAAGATGGCAATCAGTTCGAGAAAGGTATTCACAATTACCATAAGACAGACGCGATTTGTATATCGAGGGAATTAAAGAGAGAAACCAAAGACGAAGAGAACAAAGTAGATTCATGGCTAGGCAACTAGAAATGCCAGCGAGGCATCACTTAGGTCAAATGACTGCTGAATGCCGCAGGTGTAAAGAAATATTTTAGATATGTGAGAAGACATCAGGAAGTATCATCACCGAAGTTCAATTAATGTTGTAAAGATGGAAAGATAACACTGCCGCCATGCAAGCGATGCCGCTAGTTTTGAAATATTTATTCGAAGGAACAAATTCACAAAGTAAAGAATTTCGACAACATATAAGAGCTTACAATTCTCTTATTATCATTTACATCGTGCTGTGCTAAAGTCGACGAGTCTTTAATGAATGCAAGAGGAACCGGAGTTTTTACTTATCGAATTCAAGGAAAGATGCACCACTTGATTGGATCATTGGTACCTTCAACTTCACAAGAAAGACCACAATTTCTAGAATTATACTTTTACGGTACCGACAACGAAATAAGGAATAGACACAGTAAATTACCATATCGGGATCGAAATTTAATAAAAAAAAATATTACAACAGATGTTACAAGAAAACAATTCATTCAAGAACGCAATCGATTCAGTTGGATTAAATAACATTGTTAATCTTCGGTTATGAATTCGAACGGAAGGAAGAGATCCAAGAACATATAACCTCCCAACATCTTCAGACATCGCTGGTATCCTGGAGAAAACGATGGCAACGACAGAGATATAATCATCGAAGGAAGATCGGGTGGTCTAAAAAGAATCAGCAAAATTCATCGCTCCTATGACGCCTTATGTTACGTTCTACTATTTCCGTTTGGAGAATTTGGATAGTCGTTAGAAATAGCGCGCAAAGTAATGAGAAGACAACGCAGCTTAATTATTATTGCTATCGCTTTCACTACCGTATAGGTAACTATACTCTTCATCGTGTTGGACGTTTACTTCAGTTTGTAGTGAATGCTTTTGCGAAAATCGAGCAGAACAATCTGACTTTTCTTAGAATACATCAGAGGGATTTTCCTGGGGAAGTATATCAAGGATTCGTGGACGCAATTAAAGATAATGCATCATTGACAAACTTTGGAAGAAGCATGATATTGCCCAGTTCGTTTCATAATTCACCTCGATATATGGTTCAGCAATATCAAGATGCCATGGCAATGGTTCGTGATTTCGGAAAACCTGACTTATTTATAACATGCACCTGTAATCCAAGTGAGCCTGAAATCATCGACAATTTATTAATTCATCAAAAGAAAAATGATAGGCCGGATCTCATTGCAAGAGTGTTCCACTTAAAGATGACGTATTTAAAACAAGATTTAATCGATAACTCAATACTTGGAAGAGTTATTGGCTACTGTTATACCATTAAATTTCAAAAGCGAAGACCACCAAGTTGTCATTGGATATTAATTTTACACCCAAAAGACAAGATTCGAAATACAGAAGACATTGAAGAAATTGTTAGTGCTAAAATTACTGTTCGATATCAATATCCACTGGCATTTGATACGGTCTGCAAAAATATGATTCATGGGCCGTGTGGAGATTAATCCTTTTTCGCCATGTGTGAAGAATGGAAAGTGCTCCAAAGGTTATCCGAAACCTTTCGCGCCAACAACACAAATGTCTGAAGATGGTTATCCGACATATAAAAGACCTAACGATGGTCAAAAAGTAATCGTGAAAAGAGGAAGAAAAAGAATGGAATGTGATAACAGATTTGTAATACCACACAATCAATACCTATGTTTTAAATATAACGCACATATCAATGTTGAAATATGTTCAACAGTTGGATGCGTAAAATGTCTTTACAAATATATCAACAAAGGATCAGATAAAGCAAATATCGAAATTTCAAACGATAAAATCAAGACAAATTTAGACGCTCGATACACATGTACTAGCAGAGGTACCCGGCGTTGCCCGGGATAATTACAATAGATAAAGAGAATAATCTCAAAAAATTAAATTATAACTCCCAATTGATTAAATAATAACTCAATCAATACAACACAGAGCAAAGGGACTATCCATTCTACGAAAAATACGAAAAACAGGAAGTCTAGGTGATATACAGGGACTTCATCTAAACTCTTCTGACTTGCCAAACCACTGCGGAGTATCAACAGATACTTTAGACTCAAGTTTTTCTTGCCCTTGACGTAGAAGCCCTTGATCTATTCGAAATTCCCGTTGTTCAGATGTTTCAAAAGCCCGTATAGCTTTCTCTGTTTTAGTTGCAGAGTTTCTCTGACCAATACTCGTTCTGTCTCTTACTTTTCCAGACACATAAATTTTTGCCAGTCATCTGGCCGTTTGATAGGGAGCTCAAGGGAGACACGCGTGACTCTTATGCCTCATCAATAGACGCTGCCTTATTAATGTTCTGTCACTGCATTTTAACTTTATGCTCATTATCAATAATTCTTGGAAACGAACGTTCAATCATCGCATTATCAGCATCTCAGTTTCCAAAATATACACATTCCCACAGAATATAGTCAAAAATTGGCTCGGACTTTTTTTTTGGAATAAATTTTGAAATATCTTAAAAATAAACGCATGAAAACGCTTAAAATTAATACAGTAAAAATTATTAATGAAAATTGGAAAAAATTTTTTTTAAAGGCTCACAATGGATGGACCTCTTCAAGGATGGACCTCTTCAAGTCCACTGCTAGTCTAAATAATTTCTTACTCACGTAATTTTACTTTAGATGTGCACTTGATGTTGTTGCAATTCCCTTTCTTCTCTCGATGTCTTGAAGCAAAACTTGGCCATTCATCATTTTATGTAGTCTAGCGATCGCCGATTCTTCTATTTACTTGCTCAATACAGCACGGAGCTAAAGGCGTGCTTCCTGTAACGTCTTTCACTCTTTCTCAATAGTCTGCTAACTCATTATCTCCAGTTTTTTTAAAGATTTTCAAGAAATTGTTAAGTACTAAGAATTCTCTTTTCTAAGAAAAGCCTGAATAACAGAAATTCTATGCATTGAATTCTATATTGCATAAAATTTGCCTTGCATTGTTGGTCATGAGACATATATTGTTGATCCTTGCTCAGTGTTGGTGCATTGCGTGTTGACACCATTGTTGATATCTATTGTTGCACAAATTTTTATTATTTGCATTGTTGGTCATGAGATATTTCTCTTAAATATGCCCTGCCATAACCATGAATATCGATTTTTTATCGATAATTATCATTTTTCCGAAATCTGAGGTACACAATGACCTTCCTCATGCTTTGAAGGTCAAGTATGCAAAATTTCATCAAGATCGGAATAAAACTGTAGATTTGTATAAGAAACAAACCCACAAACTCACAAACAAACATCCTTCTTTACATACAGGGTGTATCAGGTTCGATGGTCATAAATTACCTAGCGTGATTCTTTGCACGATTGCAAACTTAAAGTTCCGTATCGAAAATGTCGAAAACTCAAAATTTAATTTGCGTCGTTACGTCATTATGAACTTTCCGCACCAGCAGTTCATTAAATTCAAAGGGGCGATTACCAATAAATCGGCGGCAATTGTTGAGATTAAATGACGTTTTCGACAGGTTTTCAGCAAACTTCGCGTGATGTTTAGACCCTTAATATTTGAGTTATGAATGGACTATATTAACATCGAAGAATGAAGAGGTCGACCGAATAAATCAACTCATCTGTTCTAAAGTTGAAGGAAATTTAAGAGTTTATTTAAGAGCTGAAACACATGATACAGAAAATCCACAGCATCACATCATCAGACGAGATGATCTTTGAAGACATCTTATCGAAGCACAAGTAATAATAGGAACTCATAAGAACATTTCTACATCGTATGAACAGTATTTCTACTTCGTATGACATAACAACCAAGCGACAATTTATTACGATTTACATTATGCCGTCGCCAATTTACGATTCGGCCATCTTATTCAATGTCTATTAATAATGCCCAAGGACAAACCCTCAGTAAAGTGGCCATTTATTTAAAAAAAAAAGTTTTTCACTCGTGGCCAACTTTACGTCGCTATGTCAAGAGTAACATTCTACAAGAATTTAATAACCTTCGCGTCTCGAAAAAAAAACCGGAAACTTTGTTAACGGATTAATAAAACAGTTAAGTGTCTGTGGTTGGCGAGGAATCACGCAAAAACTACTAGACGGATTTTGATGATACTTAGCATGGTTATAGCTTGTAGTGTGGGTCTTCAAATAGGGTACTTTTTCTGCGTGAAAATGTCTCATTCCCACGAGAAAATCCCAAAAAGGCTCAGTGGAGTGGTAGTTATTCTTGCCAACAGATGTAGCTGCGAGTATTAAATCTGCGCAGCAGTAGTTAAACTTGCCAACATATATCGCCAGGAGATACAATATATGCCTTCTAAATATGTCTTTCTGACAGCTCAAGAAATGCTAAGAGAATGAGACAAATACGTACGCAGGAAACAAATGAAGAACATGATGGTTTTAGCTTATAGTCTGGGTCAACATTTAGGATACTTTTTTCTGCGGGAAAATGCACATTTTCACACATGATCCATGTGATGTTCAAAAGTTTGCCAATAGCTGTCGAAGTGTTTTAATTCGCCAATCACTTTGAAGGTTTCGATTTCAGTACCAAGTCAAAATCATGGATATACGGGGGACCATTTCCGGTCGTTTAAGGAAGTAAGCCTGCGTAAAAAAATATCATGATTTTGATAATAGTTCATTTGCAATGGTAAAATATCTGCTTCCATTTTTGAAGCAAAGGGCAAGTAAGAAGGAGAAAAACAATAATAAGAACGTAAATTATGAAACAACGATGAAAATTATGAAAAAGGATAAAAGGTTTATTCAAAGGGGAAAATAAAATGAGTTCAACGGACAAAAAACACAACTAAATATTGTGTAAAAATATTATAAAGGAACCAAAGAGCTAAGTTGCAAAAGTTTATAAAACTATTAAATTTTTGATTTGATTAGAACAACAACTACGAAAGAAAAATAGCGTATGACGGAAGAAAAATACTAAAGTAACGGACAGTAACGTGTTCAATTAAAGATAAATATATTTACAAAAAAAAAAATAAAAATACGAAAAATACGAAAAAATTAATTACGAAAAATAATCTTTCAAAAGGAAGAAAGGGAGAAAAAATATTTCAAAAAAAATAATGGTAAGAGAGGTATATACCTAGAGTTGAAGAAAGAAAACCTTGCCACATACAATACACAAAAGAAAAAGAACAGCGATGGATTTCGAACCCTTTACAGAGAACGAACAGAGATAGACACAAAACAGCTAAATTTAATTTATGGTAAACAGCTCTGACAAACGCTGAGGTTTAAATTGTTCGATGATAAAAGCGTAAGCAAGTAAGCCTAAGCAGCCTCGCTTAGCAACGTTGCCCACAGTTGCAACAATCAGTGTATAGGGTAACGTCAATCACGTGATTTTACAATCAACCATTGTTGACGCAACATATAAACACGACCAGTCGATTGTTGACGCAAACACCACGGGCTGATGGTTCACACATGCAAGCAAATGAACATAAATCAAGTCTATTTCATATATGTAGATGTAAATATTATTAATTTCTATGCTTTTGAGAGACTTATCTCCAGTTTTAGATTTTTTCCATCATTGTGGTAGTATTAAACGGCTGTGTGTTAAATTTTAACTTTATAGCTTACTTCTAAGTTACCTGTTAAAACCGGACAAACATACTTACATTGCCTTCTATATATATATATATATATATATATATATACTAGCAAAGGTACCCGGCGTTGCCCGGGATAATTACACATGGATGTAAACAGAACAATCTCAAAAAATTAAATTAAATTTTGCAATATCTTAAAAATAAACACATGAAAATGCTTAGAATTAATACAGTAAAAATTCTTAATGAAAATTCGAAAAAAATCTTTTTAAAGGCTCACAATGCCACTGCTAGTCTAAATAATTTCTTACTCAGATGTATACTTAGTGTTGTTGCAATTTCCACTCTTCTCTCGATGTGTTGAAGCAAAACTTGGCCATTCATCACTTTGTGCAGTCTAGCGGTCGCCGATTCTTCTATTTACTTGCTTCCCATTTGCTCAATACATCACGGAGCTAAAGGAGTGCTTCCTCTGTCG
>JAHWFO010057934.1:2572996-2640336 GCA_023313115.1 Rhysida immarginata | reverse complement strand
ACCAACAATATATATCTCATGACTAACAATGAAAGGAAAAGTTTGTGCAAGTGTAATTATCCCGGGCAACGCCGGGTACCTCTTCTAGTATATAGATAGATATAGATAGATAGATAGATAGATAGATAGATAGATTGTTCAGCTTTAAGTGACTCAAGCTGGATAATCAGTAATTCTCTGTCTACGTTGTTAAACGCTTTAAAAATGTCTGTATTTATAAGGTCTAAGATGTCTAAGAAGTCAAATATAGTATTGTACTAAATTTGGTTAACTATATTTTATTTTATTTAAATTAAAATTATTTTTTATTTTATTTTTTCTTAAATTTATAAAGGAAAAATATCCACATAATTATTTATTTTAAACATAATCCAATTTATCTTTTTAAACTAGAAAATTTTTTACCAGGAGTGTAAGAAGATTTTCTATTAGAACATTATAAAGCCTAAAAGCTTGTTTATAGATATTTTCCACAAATAATTTATTTACAAGTTGAGAAAAACCTCAACATTGAAAAGAGAACAGAAAAAATAAAGGTAATATTAAAAAACACCCTACCCCTTTCCCATTTACAATGGTATTTAACCACAAAGAAAAATGGCATTTATTTTATCAAATTAATTTAAAATTATCATTTACATTTAAAATAATTTCATAATGGGCGACATTTAAAAATTCATTTCCAACAAAGTCTTAAGTGTTAGGAGTATAATCAATCCTACTCTTCCAAAAATGCAGAGTACACAAAACGTTGCAAGAAGACAATCCATGGTGGAAATTCGAATCGCCGAGATGAAAAGTGTATATTCAAAATTGTGATACTTTTAAGTTTCATGACGTCATGCCATGTGACTTCTTTGTTGTCTTTAATTTCTTATTACGTTTTGTGTTTTCACATTCCACCTTACTTGGCTTCTGAAGATGAGTGGTAATCACTCGAAAACGTTAAAGCTTGTAATTTTGTAATTTGCAACTTATTCATAATGGGCTTTTCTTTTCAGAATTTTCTCCGGATGAAATCAAGAGTTCTTTTCAGAACTGTTCCTGGAGAAATCACTTTTCATCTCGACGAATCGAATTTCCACCATGGATTGTCTTCTTGCAACGTTTTGTGTACTCTGCTTTTTTGGAAGGGTAGGACTGATTATACTCCTAACACTTAAGACTTTGTTGGAAATGAATTTTTAAATGTCGCCCATTATGAAATTATTTTAAATTAATTTGATAAAATAAATGCCACTTTTTTATGGTTAAGTTCAATTGTAAATGGGAAAGGGGTAGGGTGTTTTTTAATATTATTTTTGTTTTTTCTGTTTTCTTTTCATTTTGGGGTTTTTCTCAATTTGTAAATAAATTGATTGTGGAAAATATCATTAATCTAGAAATTATTCCCCCAACATAAATTGTATAAATATTTTAAAAGCTTGTACTAACATAATTCTCTAATTCGTACAGTAATAACGAATAAACTGAATTCTACGTCTAAGGTAAATAATTTCTGTGAATTATCAGAAACGCCAGAGCATAGAAGAATCACAATTTGAGTACGCTGAATAAAGAATGCTTCTGCGTGTTTTGCAATTTAAAATGTTGATAAGAAATTGTGTTGGATGAATTCTTTCCACCTCACCGTTATCCAGAGAAAGCTAATTCACTGGTACCTCATAATTTAAAAATTTTTGATCATCAGCGCCATATTTCATGCGCTGTAATTTCGCTCACCGTTGTGCAATAAAGCACACATTAAATGAAGCGAGATTCTCTGGTTAATGTTTACCATAAACTTAATGTTATTAATCGCCCGAGGAGCAATTCAACCGCCCCTCTGAAACAACCTGTAATAAAACCTGAGAATTCTAACTCGACAATTTACCATAGTTTGAAACTATACTCTTTTAAAATGACTGAAAAGGAAAATAATGGCATAAAATTCAATTTCAGGATGACTTTAAAATGTAAAATGTGTTTAGGTATTTGAAACTTATTTCGGGCATGTGTAAAACTAAATCGATATTCGTAGTTGATATGAAATAAAATATAAATTTTTTCCCCGAGGGTTGTCCCTTTATTGATGACAGGTATACATGTATATTAGAGTGAGAAAAATCGAATTTAATTCCGTAATGCTAATATAGTCAGAGGAGATCATCTACAGTTTTTCGAAATTTTATCAATTTTGTTAAAATTTTTATTGCCCTTCTATAAATTTTAATTTTTCATGAGACGTTTCTGTGCTGTAATCTCCGAGTACAGCTGTTTGTGAACTTTCGAATATAGCCGACATAAGAAACGTGAAATATGAGGTGGTGTTTTTTTTTTCTTTTTCCTTTTAGACAGTGCCAAATTTTAAACTGTTTTTCGTCATGAAGCTTGTGAACCAACAAGGATCCTAATTGGCATATACGAGGCATGTTTTTTAAGTAAGTACCGTTTTGGAATTAAAAAAAGACGTGCAAAGATATCGCAATAATTTTATTTTTACATGAAAGCCTGTACCTTAATCTACTTTTCTACATAATTTCCGTGAATATTGAGGCACTTGTCATAACGTGGCACCAGTTTTTGAATACCCTCCTCATAAAATTCTGCCGCCTGACTTGTTAACCACTGTATCACAAATGTTTTGACTTCGTTATCGTCTTGAAGACGCTGACCACCCAGGTGTTTCTTCAAGTGCAGGAACAAATGGTAGTCGCTGGGCGCCAGATCAGGGCTGTATGGAGGATGATCTAGAGTTTCCCATTTAAAAGATTTGATGAGATCTTTGGTCCGATTAGCCACATGTGGACGGGCATTGTCATGCAGCAAAACGATACCCTTACTCAACTTGCCACGTCTTTTGTTCTGGATTGCACGACGCAGATTGTTCAATGTCTCACAATAAGACGCTGCATTGATTGTCTCATTACGAGGCAGAAACTCCACTAGCAATACTCCTTTTCTGTCCCAAAAAACTGTGCACATGATTTTCCGGGCAGAAATTGTTTGCTTAAACTTCACTTTTTTGGGTGATGATGAATGTCGCCATTCCATGGATTGTTGTTTCGATTCTGGTGTGACGTAGGCCACCCATGTTTCGTCACCAGTAACAATTTGGTCTAAAAAATCTTCACCTTCATTGTGGTACCGCTCAAGGAAAGTCAATGCACTGCCTAAACGTTGGGTTTTGTGCAAATCCGTCAACATTTTTGGAACCCAACGTGAACACAATTTCCGGTAATTCAAGTTCTCGGTCACAATGCGATACAAAACACTACGAGAATATCGAGGAAAGCAGTCGCACAATGATGAAATTGTAAAGCGTCTGTTTTCTCTCACCTTTTCGTCCACTTTCTGCACCAAATCTTCATTAACGACCGAAGGACGCCCACTCCGTTCTTCATCATGCACATTTGTGCGGCCATCTTTAAATGCTCTCACCCATTTCCTTACCATTCCATCACTCATAATGTTTTGTCCGTACACTTCACAGATCTCACGATGAATATCGATCGGTTTTACGCCTTTAGCACTAAGAAATCGTATAACAGCCCGTACTTCACAATCGGCGGGACTCACGATTGTCGGAGGCATCTTAAACACTCAGTAAACAACGTATACAATGAAGAATCAGACTGTAATGGCGTCAGTGCGTAGACAAGAGATATAGTTAACCAGCGCGCATGCGCGGAACGCCGACCGTAGCGCTGCGGCGGCGGAATCGCAAAACGGTACTTACTTAAAAAACATGCCTCGTATAAGCCAACGACGGGTAAAGCATTTGTATAAAAAAATTTAATAAGCCATTTGATCGCCTATCTTATTTCCATTAGAAATCATATTTTAACGTCATAGAGATGATTAATGAAATTATACTGCAATCTTCCACTTAAACAAAATTTGTGATTTCAACAAGATGTCCCTACGTTAGTGATTAGTGTAGCTGACTTTCGCCATTTTCTTTTGCATCAGAGCCAAATTTTCTTTCTGGTGATGACGCCAGAGCCAAATTTATGAAGATGTTTAAAAAAGTAAAATATACGAAACTGCCCCATGATCAAAAATTCCTTCAAACAAATAATTACTAATTATGGCAAAAAAATTCACCGATAAAACACTTCGTATAATGTTCAGCTTTTTAACTCGATAACGCTTTAGATTAGGGTACATTTAGGAAGATGATGGTCACTAAAACACTATACCCATTAAAAAGTGAAGCAATTCAGGAACTAAACATAGTAACATACCCTGAACTGTCAAAAGTCATGGGATATCTATTCAGTATCGTGTAGGACATCCTTTTGCCTACAGTAGCCTATAGTAAAAGAGTAGTCACAACTCTCACAGTAGGCGCCATGTTGTGTCGAACTATAGTTTATTTCAATTTATCCTTATACGTCAGGAAAAGTAAGGCTTGGGTCACACTAGCGTAAAACGGCACGTAAATACGCCGGCGTAACGACGTCGCCAAGAGCGGCACCATGCTATTTACCGGAAGTGACATCACTGGCGTCGTTACGTCGGCGTATTTACGCGGCGATTTACGCCAGTGAGACCCAAGCCTAAGGCCTGGATCACACTGGCGTAAAACGCCAACGTAAATACATCACATAAAAAACGTCGGCGTTCAGCTGTTCAAACTGAAAGCGTATAACGCGGCGCAATTTGTAATGTCGTTTCGCTATTGGTTTAAAGCACGACATCACTTGAAGTGGCTTCAGCATGAATGCCAGCAGTATCTATCGACCTTTATCACAAAGTCTAGCAGTATTTTAATAGCCTGGACTTTATTTATCATACAGATAGCTTAACTTCCTCACCATTTCTACAAAGCATTCGCTATTGTACATCGCTCTCTGGTTGGCCATCTTGATGGCGGACCAATCGCTCTTCTGATTGACCGGATGTTCGGCGTACGATCTTACGCGACGTAAAAAGTTGAACAAAATTCAACTTTGGCGTAAAGCGCGACGCCGTTACGTCGGCGTATTTACGTGGCGTTTTACGCTAGTGTGACCCAGGCCTAAGAAGCCGTTTTACGCCTAACTTGGAATTTGTGTTATTACGCCCAAGAAAATAGTTCAATTATCAATTTTATTTTAGAGCTCATGAAAATAAAAAAAATTTATTTATTTCTATATGTTATATTTCTAATGAAATTACATCATTTTAATTAGATTAGGTGACAAGGCCAGTCTCGTTGTCGTGTAACTGTTTCTGTAGTACAAGGTTATGTTGAAACATTCTATAGTAGCAGGAATTAGTGGCGAACTAGTGGCAGAATTAATGGCAAACTAGTGGCAGAATTTTACTACAGGCTGCCCTACCCATGGGCGATTTCTTGAGTAGTTCGCCACTAATTCTGTCACCAGTTTGCCACAACATGGCGCCCAAATAATTCCCGAGTTGTCACTACTCTTTCACTACAGGCTACTCTAATTTTGCCCGGCGAAGTGCAGCAACTCAATGTGGCATGGACTCTACCAGTCGGCAAAAGTCTCTTGAACCATAATTGCTGGTGATGGATTCGATGTTGGCTGCATATGGTTCACAGATGAGGCCCACTTTCGCTTGATGGTTTCGTGAACAGACAAAACTGGTGGTTTTGGGGTACCGAAAACCCGATTGTGTGTCAAGCTTGACCACTACTTTCCCAAAAAGTTACCGGTTGGGCTGCAATATCCAGCAAAGGCATCATTGGTCCGCTTTTTTTGTAAGAAACGATCATTACTGTACGGTACGTTACGTTTTTGGAACAATTAGTCGCCACGTTACAAGCGTTGGATGATCGGCCAGGCACTTCGTGGTTTATACAAGATGGGGCCCGAGCACATCGTATCCCAGCGGTTTTTACCTTTCTTGAAGAATAGAGTCATTATTTTCAAGCAATTAACAACATTATAATTAAATCCCACCCCAGTCTTTATTTAAAACCGTTAGAACTCCCCCCCCCCCCCACACCCCATCCGGCGGAGAAAATCCTTACCAGTCGCCGATATTAGACGTAACTACCAGCTGAAGAGTATCTCTATCGCCGACAATAGACTTTGATCCACTTTACCCCCAGATCTCCGTTCGTTACCAGTTTGGTGCACACTTTTGGTGAAATCTTCATGATTTCCACCGAAAGTCACCCAAAAGTGTGGATTTCCAGTTTCTTGCAGTGCACACTTTTTGCCAAATTTTCATGATTTCCACCGAAAGTCACTTTTGGGTCTAAAGAACTTCCTGTCTACACCCCCATCTAACTAACTCTTGCCCCTCATCATTCCCCTCCCTTCTTTAAAACTTCATAAAATTTATAAATCATCGAATATTGTATCTTTGTTCCATTTTGACATGGCCATAAAAAAAACTACTGGACCAAAAGCTATATACTTGGTAATCTTTATATATAAAAATTCAGGTTCAGGGTGTGTCTGTAAATGTTCTAAAAACTTTTGAACCACTTATCCTATTGAGCTCATATTCGCGCCATACGTTCGTTAGGTTCGGAGTAAGGTTTACATGTCCCCAAAGGGAGGGGGTGGAGGTAAATATAATATATCTTGATTTATGTTTGTTTGTTTCCTCAAGAGATGGCGCAAGGGAAATGCCGTCAAAATTTCATCAAATAAACAGACCGAGCAACGCCGGGCATATCACCTAGTATTATATAAGAGGGCATGGGAAGTTCATGGGAAAATTAGTTCAAAAGGTCACCACCTGTATATATATACATAATTGGTCTTAAAGGGTGTTTCATAATTGGTCTTTAGGTCCAAATAACGGCTCAAGGGGAACAGATTGGGGGAAAATGAATATTGATTATTTGTTTTTATTCTGAATTAGGGGACATTAAAACCAAATAATTAGTATTCATTTTCCCCCAATCTATTCCCCTTGAGCCGTTATTTGGACCTAAAGACGGGACACCAATTATTAAACACCATGTATATACAGGGTGTCCGGAAATAAATGGTAAATATTCCTACACGTGAGAGAACATGTATAAAGAAGCATTTTTATTCCTATGAACATGGTGTCGCAAGCCAACCCCCACAGAGATACAGGGGGATTAAAGTATGTTGCGCTGCCTGATTGTTGGCTTCCCGCGAGCGACTAGGCAATGTGGTGCAGCTTACAGACCTCAGTACTCACGGACTCTTAATAACTGCATCAACGATCCCATTTGTGAGGGTTCATATATTTGTGAGGGTTCCACATTTATGGAACAGGCATGGATTAGCCCCCATACTCACCCAATCTTACCGCCCTGCGACTATTTTCTGCGGGCACACTGTAGGATAATCCGGAACAATCCTGGAGCACTGGACGAGCTTGAAGAGTTCATCTGTGAAGTTTGTGCATCCATTTTTTTTGACAATAGAAAGTGAATGAAAATTTCATTTTCCGTTTGCTCCATCTGTGCTGCGAAAGCTGCACATTTTGAATCGACTGTGATGTCATTTCAATGGCGCCTTCAAATGACCGTTTATAACCTATTTCTCGGACTCCGTACTGCGACTACAGCGTGTAGTGCCATCTGTCGGCAATATTTGTAACTAATTTTATAACTTCTGTATCAGAATTTTATGGCTTTCGAAATAGACATACCACTTGTTTCATTCTTCTATCTATCTCAAGTTTCCGAGATATTTACTCTTAAAATCAGGGAGCCCTTTGTGGGACACCCTGTACAATGATACCACTTACAATTGCAGAATGACAGAAATTTCTCGTAAAGACTTTTTTCATAGGTAACTTTTTATGATGGTATCATGCTGAATATCACTGAGCTCTGTTTACACAAATAAGATTCCTATTTCTTCAATATGAATTACAAATCAGTCAGTAAGGCATGTTTCTATTTACGGGGGGCGATCATAAAACTACTTACCGTTGCATAGAAGGCATTATCGTATGGCAACCAAATTTGGGAATATTACACACTGCAATATTACACACTTCTGCCATAAAAATCGGGTGAAAAATCGATGGCGGAAGTGTGTGACTTTGCAGGGTGTCTGTGTGGAGAGGGATTGGTGACCCCACCAGATTTGGTTGCCGTACGATCATGCCTTCTATGCAAGGTATGAACTTTATGATCGCCCCTGGGACATAACCTTAGTCATCATGGACCTGGAAATTAGAATAAGTAACTTTGTTTTGGAGGGGTGTCCGAAAATTTTTGATCACGTCTTATACGAATATATGTTACGATTTGTAATGTACTACAATTAGATCCAGAATTCCGCTGTCAGGACAAAAGTCGAGAGTAAGTTAGGCCTTTGAATATGGCGCATCTTTTGACGACGTCAGAGCCCTAGACAAGGTTTGCTCGTTTGTCATTATATGCATAAATTTTTATATCCAACAAGCTAACGATTTTTATTTTTCGTTAATTTTAGCGATCTTTCAATTTTGACCAAAAAACAAATCTAGCGACAATATTGTTTTATTTTGGTGGCGTCGAAAACAAAATTTGTTGAAGTTCGAGGAGGTGGAGACGGGGTTGCTGGCATTTCTATGCTTTTGATGTCTTTCTTGGCAGGGTTAAAACTCCCGTTGTCATAACCCATCCTAAAAAGGCCCACGACAGCCATCAATATTGATCTCTGCAAGGGGATCCTGATAATTTTTACATTGGAGTGTTTTTGTATTCAAATTTGTCAGCTTAAGATATTTTTATGAAGTTGCATGACAATAGAAGTTTATGCCATCATTATACATAGTACATTTCTTATTCTTTCTCATTTTAGGACAAATTAAAAACGCCGTGGCATATTAAAACGAGATTTCGAAGGGTTTTCAAGTAAAATCTTATTTTGGATAATCCTCCACAGTCTTTATAAAGTCTACTTTTTTTATAACATTCTTGGAAAAGAGGCTCTATGCGCGAATTTATCCATCTAACTCTCCGAGTGACCAGATCCAGCAGAATTCAGTGAATTTCATCAATAATTCACAGAAGCGAATTAAATATCAGGAAAGTATCGTCGATTCCATTGAAGAATAAGAATAATTATGTATTCTCTATAACATTGCAAAAAACGTTCTTCTAGTTTTAAAGTAAATAAATGAATAAACACAAAAGTGAACTTCCATCGTGTTTATTATCATTTCACAATATCCTCAACACAGATTAAATCCTTCTAAAGAAGTTACACCCGTTACTTCTTTGGATTTTTAGCACATGATTTAAAGTTACGCCTTTTGTTGTTATTTGCAGAATTACTGTTATAAATGCAGCGAGGGTTTAGCTTCATTTTAAAATCCTTAAATTTTAATAAAAATTCTGTTGAGCGGAAGGTCTTCGTGGAAGATGTTTAAATTCCATTTCTTTTAAAATAATTTTTGAATTTAACTAGTTGTTGAGGCAATCACGTGCAGATGGTCTTTCTCTCATCGTTCTTTTTATTGTGGTGATAATGTACTTGTTTTCCTAATATTTCCAAGATGAACTAAATAAAGAAATTAAAGTGGGAAAAAATGCAAAGTAAACGTAATACAAAAATATTCTTGTCTTAACTTCACGTATTTTTTTAGTCTTTCGTCTTGTTTTTAATATTTTAAAGAGGATAAAGTGTTTTCGTTTATAAGTTTAATTGAATTTTTAATCAGAACGTTAAAATAATAAAATAATTTATAATATAATTTCCGATTTCGTAAAACTCATTTTTTGAAGTAAGGTGTTGTCGACAAACAATTCCCCGTTTAACTAAGCAATTTATAAATTATAGCAAAGATAAATATTTTCTCTACTTAATCTTTGAACTCATTCAAATATTAAGGTGTGTTGATTAAATATAAAGCCACCTAGTTTTTATCATTATTTCCATGCAATATGTAATCGAACAATAAAGCAAATGAATACATGGCTACCATGGATTGTTTATATATAATCCTGCAATATAACAGTGATTACTAGGATCCCCCAATGATCGAATTTCGATCACAATTCTGAGAAAAATATATATATATGCAATTGTTCTAGCCTCAATCTTGCTTATTAATAAACTTTGAAGAATGAAAAATAGATAACACAATAAATATCCAAAATGCTTGCATGACATTTCTGACACTCCCGATTCATTTCAACGCAATGATAACTTTGAAAATTTCTCGGAATAATATTTAAAGCAATCTAAAGGTATCTTTCAATATATCTATCGAATTACTATCTAAATATAATATTTATATTTAAGCTAAATTGTCCCTCCTTATCTCTGCATCTCTTCCCCCCGTCTCACTGTGGAAAATTACGGTCTGTTTCGAACCAAAAATCGATAACTTTTTTGTTACTAAAGAAAGAGAGTTAACAAAATTTAAAAAAAATAAATAAAAATCAAAAACTTCAAAATTGGTATTTATTTTATTTTAACTCAAAATATTACTTTCAAAGTGTATGAAAAAACCTTAAAATAGCTCAGAAAACGACGAAAAATACATAAAATGCTTACCTACTAATTATAGAAATATTTTGAATAGTTGGTTAATAACAATTTTTAAGCAGTTGTTTCTATAGGTACATTAAAGGTACTACATTATACTTGGGGACCTTCAGGTTCTGAAATCAGTTCGTTGACTTTCAAAAGCTGCAGAGTATTTGCTATACGGTTTTCTAATGGTTTCAAATGAACATGAACAAAATAACAATTAAAATTCTTTCAAATGAACATCAACAATGATTTGAGTTAATTTGGTATTTATTAGGAGCTTTAGCATAAAAGCTACTTATAAGAATGCGCCCTTGGTCTGTACGTTTATCCGGCCGTCCCCCGTTTGCACGATAACTTGAAAACGGATTAACTTTTTTAAATTCTGTTTTCAGAAATATAACCATCAAAGTCTTAGCTCGGCCGTATCAACTTTTCAAAATTTTTCGTGGACCCCTTCAAGTCGAATTCACGTGTTAAAACAGTGAGTGTAAAGAATTCAAATATACTGGCATGTCATATAACAATCGATTTGTCAAGAAGGAATACATTGTTACTTTCTGTTCATCTTTTAAGCATTGCGCGGCGCGCACGTGAAATCGCTTTGTCGGGGCGCGATTGCTCAAGTGCTCATCTTATCTTATCTTATCTTATCTATATATATAAAATTAATTTTCTGTTTGTTGTTTGTTTGTTTGCCCACTGACAGTTTTTGGCATCGGATGGCGCCAACATCGCATGTCGATTCTTCTTCGACCATGATTCTTATTTCGTTTAGGGCCGGTTCTACCAACCTAGAATAAGTACTGGAATAAAGCTCAGATAAGTCAAAACTGTGTTATGCCATCCTCAGAGAGGATAAATCCCTAGATAAACACCAGAATAAACCAAAGCTATCCTGATAAAGTCGGATAGCTACTTATTCCAGGAATAGTATTTCGTTTAGTGAATCGTTTCGGTCAAATTTACGATCATTAATGGCGGTACTTCCGGTCCGCTTCGATTTGAAAATGCCTTCAAAACCGTAGTATTTCGTGTTATATAATTACCATTTTAAACTACGACGGTATGAATAAGTCTTAGGGTGCAAGTGAACAGCAGATTAGATCTAGATTACCTGTCTTATTTCATTTTTAATGATCGACAACATAGCCCCCAAAAGGAGACACGAAACGGAAGTTTTGCGTCTCTGAGGTCTGAGTTCTCCTGCTGCATTTGTTTTTCGCGTTTGTTTTTTCTGCCGTGCCGCATTATAACATCAACACTGACTGGAAAACTTTGGTTGTTTTTTCACGGTAGAGGGCTTTCTCTTACCAGCGGGTGTGTTCGCGAAAGAGCCATTTTTTCCACTGGTGAATTTCCCGTGAATCGAATGGAATTGGCGTGATTTCACGAAAAGCGAGAGAATCGCGAACGCCTCAGTGAATGATGAAGTAATGGCGATTGCAATATAGCTCTGAGGAAGAAAGAAAAGCCTAAAACCTGGTTGGGCCCCTTAATCCACGAAGGCTTTGTGAAAGAGTACGTGAGTCATTTACTCCTGCTTTGTGAAGACATAAGTAGAAAACTGATAAAACATGAGAAAAGAGTGAACAAGGCAAAGGAAATATTTCAAAACGTGCAAAAGTAAAATGAAAAAAAAAAGTTTGGTAAAATCAAGATAAATTACGCACGTAAACTTCATAAAGAGGCCTGTTTTATAATTTTCTTGAGTTTTAAAAGTCTGTACTTTAATAATTTACTTTGTAAGACTTATTTTTTTTTAATCGTTTTTAACCAATTCGTAGTAAACTGTTCTCATTTGCATATTATATTATAATCCGATCTGGTTTTAGTTTTACTATGCTATTAGCAGTGAACCATTAAAAATAAATTAAAATAAATAGATACACAAATTTAATGCAAATACATTAACATTAAATTGGTTATTACATACGTATATAACTTAATTTAAATCACGCGTTTTGAGAATAATTATGCAATTTTATGGTTTTTAAATTATTTTGTAAAAATAAAAATTTATTGGTTAAAATAGTAATTTAAGAAATCAACTTTACAACTAATTAGGAATGCAATTTTAAAAAATACAAATTTAATACAAAATTACTCGATCTGGTTTTAGTTTTCTCATCATACGTCATTTTTCACTTTTTCCACTGGCTTTTTGTGGGGGAGAAAAGTGGCAGGAAGTTGGAGGAAAAAGTGAATTCACTTTGAATTTTCGAACGCCATGAATTCACTGGTGGTGGTTTCTCGAACGACTAAGTGAAAATAGTAGGCTGTTTCGCGAACGCACCCATTGCAGGCTATGTACAACGATGTCAACAACGATAAAGAATGGATCGACCCATCTATGAGCGCTTCGCTATTCAAACGTGTCTAAGAAAATGATAAGCACCAGGCATAGTTCTCGATGAATACTGTGGACGCACATTCAAACTAAAGATGTCAACAACAATAAAGAATAATGAAGTCTTTATTGTTTCTGACATCATTGCATTAAATATACATTTAAGATATTTATTTTAATAACTTTCTGTTGAAATTCTACTGTCAAAGAAAGTCCCTAGAATTTCATGAGAGCTAAAAAATATTTTCAGCATTTTTTAATGTTCAAAATTCATTTCTTATACTTTACTGAATGGCTACCAGGCATAGATTCACGATGATAAGTGTGGACGTTTCCAGGCAATTCTTTAGACATGTGCCTGTGTTATCGCTGGCGAGCACTTGATCCCAAGTCCCTTGCTTTAGCATTGAGTTTCCTCCTATGGTATATATCTATCTCTATGTTTAGAAGGTGATGGCTATGCTAACACCACCTCTACCCAAAGCCTGAGCGCGAAAACGTCGTACATTGTTACATCACCTCAACACCTCCTAGAGAGAAGGCCTGCAGACAAAAGGTGTATACATTTACAACATCATCAAGCAGCTATTGTAAATCGTATTTCTACCAATAATAAGCTCTAAATTTGGTCGCTTGATGATGATGTAACCTTGTAGACACCTTTTGTCCGCAGCCCTTCTCTTTAGGAGGTGTTGCATCACCCACGGTAGGGTATTGTTACTCATGATTCTACGAATATTAAGCCCGAAATTGTCCCTACCGTAGGTGATGTAGCAATGTATGATTTTTCCGTGAGCAGGCTTTCTCTCTAGGCTGTATTGGTTAAGACCCTTCTATTGCATGATTTTGGCTACAGTCCAAACTTCTTAACAATCGTACAACGTAACAAATTCTTATAGATCTGACAATGAGAACCCTAAGAGATCTTGAAAAAAAAATGGAAGCGGTATCATTTTTCTCCCAGGAGATTTTCGCCAAACCCTTCCAATAATTCCACAATAAACATCTGCAGAAGAACTCAGTGCTTGCCTCAGAGTATCCACCATTTGGAAATTTGTCCACACAAAAAAACAATTACTAAAATGAGGGTGCGTATACTTGATGACCGCAATCATAAAAAAATTCCTTTGGAGACAAAAAATTACCCACAATTGCGTCAGGTTTAATTTCTCTCTCATCTGCTTTCTGTATACTGTTGTCGTCAGTGCGAGAAATAATTATACATCATGTGTTCCCGAACATAGCCACAAAAATTGAGGACCGACAGTGGCTTTGAGAACGTACGATTTTTGCACCAAAGAATGAAAATGTAAATAAAAAACGACATCAGTTTGCAGGAGTTGCCAAGATCTTGCATTACATATTTATTTATTTATTTATTTATTTAAATAAGTTAGATAAAAAATACAACAACGCCCACCAGACAAGTGAGGCTCAGGGGACGAAAAAAATTAACTATGGAAAAAATAATAAATGTTAGTAAAAAACTATCAATGGTAACAATAAATAAAACAATAGAAAATCTATAACAAAATAAAACTGATAACCAATCAAGATTGACCGAAGACATAATTTAGAGGGCCTAGCATAGTTTCATGAAATTAATTTAAAATTAAATAAGGCAAAAAGATGCAAATAATCAATATCGAAAATAATATAATAAATATTAATGATTTCATCTAAGTAACAAATTATGAATATGATATCATTATAAAAGGTTAGTTCTCCCAACAGTAAGTGGAAAAACAATAATAATTCAAAAACACAGAAAAAAAAACACAGCACTATCAAAGTTATATACTAAATTGATATGCCAATGAACAAAGCTAATCATAATTTAAATAAATAAATAGTATACTACAGAAGAACTTTTACATAAAAAATGCTGAAACTAACTTAAGGCTAACACAAACATAAATTAAACACGTAATTTTTTATAGTTTTGCGAAAAATACGATAAGGAGACAATAGACGAATTTCAGGAGGCACCTGTGACCAATACTTAACACCGACAAAAGATATACATCTATTCCTATAATTCAAACGAGACATTGGAAAATAAATATCTTGAGCGTTCCTGGTCGGATAATTATGCCTATCGTTATTACAGCAAATAATTAAAGGAGTAGTAACAGTAAGTAAAGAATTGACAATCTTATATACAAACGAACAGAGTTGAAGAAAATAAATCTGCTGCACAGTCAGATTTTAATATAAATCTATTGACACTATTATGGACCAGTAGCAAGCTGAAAACTAACCCACAGAATTTTTAAATTCATTGGAACCCACTTGGAAAGCCACCACTTAAGTTTAATGAGAAAGTAGGGAAAGTAATAATATTGAGAAATTTGGATTCCCCCAAATTATACAATAGTACTAGACTGTCACTAATTTTATGCCCACTATCACCCAGACTATTATTTTTATATAGGTTATGTGGGATTTGTTTTCGCAATGACGATTAACAAGGGCAATCTCTTTATGATCCTAATGGCCTGACAAAAAATAGTGTACCCAAAGGCATTCGAGTAACATATTCTATGTCAAAATAATGGTCTTTTATGCATAACTAACATTTATTAATTTTTGTAAATAACTTAATTAGAACTAATATTAACTTATGGTGCCAATTACAATATTTGAAAAATTTTGGATTTAATATATACTATTATTATATAATCTTTTAATTTTCTTAAAACAATTTTGCTGCTATTTGTGAAATTTTGTATGTAATCGTATTATTGTTACTATTTAATAGCACGTTTTTTTTTCTTTCAATCATAGCGGGCGAAGCATCGGGTAATCAGCTAATAATCTATAAGCTTATTAAGTAGCAGAAAAGTGGAGCTAATTATTGATTTTATTTTACACACGATTTGAATCACCATTCATCATTTCTACATTTGTTGAGATAGAAGGTTGAAATTCGGAATGTAGCTTACTATGGGCATGTGCACCATCACTATTTAGTTTGGTTTTGATTAGCCCACTGAGGTGGGAGTTTGGGGGTGAAAATAAGAGGGGGCCAAAAGGTCTAGGTGTATTTATGCAAATAAAGGAGTGAAATTCGGTATGCAGATTCCTATAAGCAAGATCTCCATTATATGAAATTTTTTTCCCGAGGTATCCATGCCTTCCTGACTGGATGGCGGAATGCATCAAAAAGATGGAGACTACTTTGAAAAATAGTGTAAAAAGTCTGTCTGTAATAAAATCTTGTAAACATTCCAAGGAGGAGCTTTAGCAGTGAAGCAGAAATACATTTATACATTTATTAAAAAGAAATTATTCCCCCCCCCCCTCCGAGTAGGGTAAGGCAAGTAACAGATCCTGCAGTCACCTATTTTTACCTCTTTATCTGCACTTTTTACCTTTCCCCAAGTTTTTTAATCAAAATTTTAATTTTCTCGACCGTAATATGTAGAAAATGTAAAAAAGCTCGTATTTTCTTTCCTTTCTCATCATTTCCGAACGTATGATATATCACATGCCATATGTTGCCATAGTTCTGAAGACCAAGTGACTGCCACCCCCGCAAATCCGACCGCAATGGAACAAATGGGCCTAAACATCATGGCAATGTAGATCTTGCCTAGAGGAATCTGGATACTGAATTTCACGCCTTTACGTACTAAATAGCATATAGATATGTTGTCCTCTCTGAACCCCCCCCCCCCCCGTAATTCCGACCCCAGTGTACCAATCTAAACCAAACTAAATAGTGCAGATCGACATGCCCATAGGAAGCTACATTCCGAATTTCAACCTTCTACCTCAAAAGATGTAAAAATTATTAAGGACTGACATTATAAAAATAATAAGTTGCTCCATTCTTCCGCAACTTAATAATTTAGACGATGAGAACGGAGCAATATCACTTTCTTATTCTGTGCTATGAGCACTTGAGCAATCGTGCGTCGACAAAGCGATTTCACGTGCCTGCGCCGATGTCAGTAATGCTTTAAAGATGAACAGAAAGTAACAATATATTCCTTCTTGACAAATCGATTGTTATATGACATGCCGTTATCTTGGTATTCATTACACTCACTGTTTTAGAACGTGAATTCGACTGGAAGGGGTCCACGAAAAATTCTGAAAAGTTGATACGGCCGATATAAGACTTTGATGGTCATATTTCTGAAAACAGAATTTGAAAAAGTTAATCCGTTTTCAAGTTATCGTAGAAACGGCGCCGGATAAACGTACAGACCATTCTTATAAGTAGCTTTTATGCTAAAGTTTCTAATAAAGGAGCTGTAAAAAAATATATCCCGTTTTCATTTTACTTATTGGTTCTATAATGTCAGTCCGTCCCTTTCATAATTTCTATATTTTTTGAGGTAGAAGGTTGAAATTCGGAATGTAGCTTACTGTGGGCATGTCCATCTGCACTATTTAGTTTGGTTTTGATTGGTATACGGGGGTCGGAATTACAGGGGTGGGATTCAGAGAGGACAATATGTCTATGTGCTATTTAGATACGTAAAGGCGTGAAATTCAGTATCCCGATTCCTCTAGGCAAGATCTACATTATTTCTAAAGTTTAGGCAAGAAACTATTATTATGAAGTTTAGGCCTAATTGTTCCAGTGGGATCGGAACTATTAGGCAAGAAACTAAAGTTCGTAAATATTAGGCAAGAAATTACATTATTATGAAGTTTAGGCCCAATTGTTCCAGTGGGATCGGATTGTGGGGGTGGCAGTCACTTGGTCCTTAGAACTATGGCAACATATGGCATTTAATATATCATACGTTCGGAAATGATGAGAAAGGAAAGAAGATACGAAGGTTTTTTACATTTTTTACATATTACGTTCGAGAAAATGAATTTTTTTGATTAAAAAACTTGAGGAGAGTTAAAAAGTACATATAAAAAGGTAAAAATAGATGACCGCAGGATCTGCCACTTGCCTTATCCTACTCGGGGAGGGGGGGGGGGATTAATTTCTTTTTAATAAATTTATAAAGGTATTTCTGCTTCACTGCTAAAGCTCCTCCTTGGAATGTTTACAAGATTTTATAATTTAAAAAAAAAAAAACAATAAAAAAGGCAATGCTGCATGCGTTGACAAATATGGTGCAGAACCTGTTCCTTAATGCTACCCTTTTTCAAACGCTTTTTACCTAAGCTAACGTGAGCAAATACGCAAACAAAATATATTGTGCACATCTAGAGCACAGGAACTTTCCAACCATATAAGTTTCACGCGTATTCATCCACGTTAACACAGGTAAAAGTGCATAACAAAAAATGTGTTGCCGTATTTTATATAGATTTGAAAAATAAAAAAATAAATATCTCTTTTATGATTTTGCCTGTTGCAAAAAAATAAAGAAAATTACATCGTATGTGTTTTTGTGATATTTACTCACCTTACTGTTTGGACTGTCCCATATGTAAATACCCTTGAAAAGCCATCATTTATTAGGAATTAATTCTGCTCACTTTTACTGATCTGTTCATCTGTATATGATGGAGAGAGGTAAATATTGGAGCGATTTTGAAAAAGGTAAGATAACAGCCTTAAGGAAAATCAGCAGGACCTACAGCTAAGGCGCTGCATCGCTCAGAATCAGTTATCGACAATTACATTAAACTTGGAGCCCAGTACGTAGCAAAACATCAAGTGGGAGACCTCCGAAATTAACTCCTCGTCAGAAACGAACTGTTATTTGGGAAGTGAGCAACAATAAAGCAGCGTTAGGGCAAATAACCAAACGTCCTGATGTTATTGTCCACAAGTCAACCCTCTCCAGGATTGTTCGAGCCACAGGACATTCAAATGTAACAAGAAGACGGGTGTACCTAGGCTGACACAGATCCATTGTGAAATAAAAGATTAAAATTTGCCCGTGAAACAATGCAGTGGAAGGAAATTGGGTGGCTTTTATATAAAAGGAACCAAACGTCATATATGAAAAACTAAGAAAAGCCGTTTAAAGTTGGTTTCATTAAAAAAAATTAGGGCTCAATTTTTTTGTAAAAGAAAGTGTAGGACAAATTTAAACCCATATTATGTTTTTTACTATTGTATATTCATTCAATATTTCTTGTTCGTTAGTGCCTTATAAAAATGGTTGTTGGTTCGTTTTACATAAAATTATAATACATTTATATAAATGAAACCAGGTGACGATTGGCGTTAAGGCGTTATGTATGAGCGCACGCATATTGCTAAACATAGGTACAAAGATGAAAAAAAAGCATCTTTGGCGCTTTTAGATTCCATTTTTTGTGTGTATCTGAAAAATGTGTAACATGGGGCTTGCTTCTTTTTATATAAAAGCTGTCCAATTGGCAAACAGTGATCTGGAGCGATGAAAAAAAATTCAATCTAGACGGTTCCGATAAAATGTGGAAATATGTTCCAAGAGTAAACATAAAGGTGAAGGTGTCATGGTTTGCGCAGCGTTTGGATTGAACGGAAAAACTGACACTGCATTTGTGAGTGGCCAAATGAATGCTGAAAATCATTAGGCTTTGTTGAAAGCACATCTTTTGCCAATTCGGAGAATTGGTGGTCCTCCATGGGTATTTCAGCAGGAAAATGCGCCTGTTCACAATGATCGCATTACATTTCAGTGGATTGTAGACAAAGATGTTCGAGTGATGGGCTGGCCTCCTTATTCCCCGGATTTGAATCCAGTGGGGAATCTGTGGGGTTATTAGGCCATGATGTTAATGAGAGGGGAGGGGGGAACCGGCTATTAAGATATTATCAATTATATGAAGCAAGCAGTTGTAACCGGCTAGGGAAAGACTGAAATTTCTGTAATGAGAAAGTTAATACAGGGTGGTTATAATTAAAGTGACACCATTTAGACCCTTCTAGCGGCCGTTCTGGTAATCAGATTTTGACGAAACTTGAGATAAATGTTATACAGACCATGGGGAAGAGAATTTTGCGCTGCTATGTCAAAATATGGCGCTGGTCATGTAAGAAACTATCTGAGAATTTTTACTCAATCATAGACGTTATGAAAATGAGATGTAAAATTAGAAAATCTTTAAAATGACAGACAGTGAAAATAAATGTAAAGTCATTCTTCACAATGGCGTCAGCTAAAAAGGATCGAGCTTTATTGGTGAAGTTGTTTTACCAGAACTGCAATAATGTTTCTGCTGTACTAAGAGAATATCGACGTTTGAAAAACTTGCGAAATGGGCCTATGTTCATTAATGGTTTATAAAAGATAATTAAGAAATTTGAAGAAACTGTTGAGTTGAGTGTGCTGCCAGGGAGAGGACAGAAACGAATCGCAAATGAGACTGTGGAAGACGTTGCTGCTGCTGTAGTGGAGAGTGCTTCAAGTTCCCAATATTCTTCAGCAAGTGCTCGAGCCGTATCACGTGATTTGTCTATTCCGTGGTCTACGGTACAAAAAGTTTTGCCTTCCATTTTAAAGTGGTATCCATACAAGATCAGGTGGTTCAAAAGTTGCTTCATGAAGATCCGGAAAAAAGCACTGATTTTGCTTGCCAGTTTCTGGCTAGAATAGCCGTCGATAATGCATCGCCATGGAACATTTTGTAGGCAGATGAAGCGCATTTCACACTAGACGGAGCAGTGAATGCTCAAAACTGTCGCATCTGGGATACTGAAAAGCCGATGGTTGTGCATGAAAAGCTTTTGCACTCTGATTACGTGACTGTATGGTGCGGATTCACTTCACATTTCATTCTTGGCCCCTTTTTCTTTGGAGAGGCACTAAAAGATGTTCAATGACTGGTGCTCGTTACTGCGAAATTCTGCAGCAGAAAGTCATTCCTGCTTTACAAGAAAGACAATGTTTAGACACTACTGCCTTTATGCAAGATGGTGCAACACCCCACATTGCACGACAAGTGAAGGAACTGCTTCATGCTGATGTTGGAGATGATCGAGAACTTCTATATACTAAAACTCTTGCGTGTATTTATTTATTTATTTATTTATTTATTTATTTATCTGTAATTCTATCTCCTCCTAGACGGTTGGAGCTAGCGACTTGAAATTTTCAGGGCAAGCTTATCAATAAAGGACCTGCCAAAAATCAGCCCCCTACCTTAAAATTATCTGATTTTGTTTTGTAATTCCCCTCAACAGATGGCGCGGGTAACAACTAATTTCCAACTGCATGGCCTCCTCGTTCACCGGACTTAAACCCTTGTGACTTCTGGTTGTGGGGATATTTGAAAGATAATGTCTATGGAGGAAGAAAACGGACTGTCCCTGAATTGAAAGCATAACACGCCAAATCACTCTATAGAGGAAACCCTTCGCTTTATTCTGGAGCATGCAATAACGCGCTTTGAACATGTCATTGACATAAATGGAATGCACATTGAACCAATGCTCTGGTTTTATAAATTTCTCTGCTTCTAACTTGTTTTTGTTATGATTCATGCGCCATATTTTGACGTAGCGGTGAAAATGTGAACTAATTTTTTTATTGCAAAATTCTCTTCCTCATAGTCTGTATAACATATATCTCAAGTTTCGTCAAAATCTGATTATCAGAACCGCCGCTAGAAGGGTCTAAATGGTGTCACTTTAATTACGTATAACCACCCTGTAGAATCAACGCTTGATCGAATTTTCAGTTATTTCAAAATCTGGTCGTTTTATAGGCTCGTAGAAAATGCCCTTATACTTTGCAACAGCCAAATTATAGAACGTGAGTTATTTATTTTATTTTTCAAATAGTCATTGTTATATTGCTGGTATATGTGATAAAAATCTATATAGGCATACGTTCATTTGCTTTATTGTTCGTTTACATATTCCAAAGAAATCATGAAAAAATAAGTGGCTTTATATTTATTGATGCAACGCATCTTAAACTATACAAAACAATCCAAAGAGCATTTGATATCTGTTTCAATAATATAAAAGCGAGTAATAGTTGTAACTTAAACTTAACTTAAACTGCAATAAATACAAAACAAACTTTGTGTCTATTCATTATAAAATACTTTGAAATAAAAAAAATCATCTATTTGGCTTTTCTTACGTTTTGAGTGGGTTTTTTTCTTTGGAGAACTTTGCTTAGGACTGTTCTTAACCCTTTTCCTTATTTAGATTTTATAGAATCTAGCACGAAAACATCCATTCTCACTATCACTTTTAACAAATTTTGATTTTTTTTCAAATTCCTGGATTTATCACAGTTTACGGGCACAAGATATTAGCTGCCTTCATAATTTCCTTTTCAGCCTATTATTGTTTAAAGTTATGGGATCATTTTCCTGATCTATCACCGGAATCTCTCGTTTCTGTTAAAACTTAATATTTTGGTATTTGACTTCTGATTAGTTTAATTCCATTTATAATTTTTATATATTAATTAAGTTGTATTAAAAATTGGCATACAACAATTAACAGTCTAATTTTTAAATAAAATTATAATATATAAAGCTCAATTTAGTTCTTTTAATATATCTCAATTATCATTAATTACTATAAATTTTTTTATAGTAAGTGTCTTTAAGTGTGTTACTTTTATCGTGTTCTGTCATATTTTAATGTTATTTTTGACTGTTCAATACATTCATGATACATTGTAGATTATATTATTCGTTTTCTAGAGTTTATTTTTGTTTCTTTTTTTTTAATATTTTTTTGAAATTGTCTTTTGTATTGCTTGTTTTAATTTTGTTTTTATCTCTAAATTTCGGTATTATTACTTTCTGTTATAATTCTAATAAAAAGTTTGGCTGTGTTTCAACAACAATTAATTTTCAATCAATAAAAATTATATAGAAAAAAAATGGGAAGCTCACTGTCATCAATAATGACCAACATTTATATGGATCAATCAATAAATAATTCAAACTTCAAAAGCAAAATAATATTAAGGGAAAGATTCCTGGATGATATAATTATAATAACTTAAGATGACAATAGACCTGAAATAATAGATTATTTACAATAAAAATAACCAATAAAATTCACAATTACAAAAATTGAAAATGACAGCAAAAAATTCCTTGACTTGAAAATAATATTACTAAATAATAAAGTAATGTTTGAAATACATCAAAACCTTACCCCGTGTAGGAACAATTTACTAATAGATTATGAAGAAATAATAGATGCATACATAGAACGCTTCATTAATTGATGCTCAATTCATTATGTAGGAATTCTTACAAATTAAAAGACTTATATATGTTCGAATAAACAGAGAATTAATACACTCTCAATTTAACTTTTTTGGTGATTCACTTTTATTCATTTTGAACTACAGTTCTTTAAAAAGCAAAATATCTTGCCTTAGCAAGCAGAAGCTTCCTTAGTAACCACATCTAACCCTAACAAACAACTGTTTCTTTTTATCCTCGTATTCCTTAAAATTCTATCGGCTGCCTGACTTGTTTATTTACTCTTCATACTACTTAAAGTGTGAAAAATTACGCTATTTTAATGAAATATATAACTCGAACTATTTTAGATATATTTCTGTCGAAATAAAATATATTTTGGGTTATGTTAAATTT
This sequence comes from Rhysida immarginata, assembly GCA_023313115.1. Lineage (NCBI taxonomy): Eukaryota > Metazoa > Arthropoda > Chilopoda > Scolopendromorpha > Scolopendridae > Rhysida > Rhysida immarginata. The sequence continues at coordinate 2,617,101 of JAHWFO010057934.1, read as the reverse complement.
GAGACCATTTTAATGATTGCTTTAAAAATGAAGAATTGAACGAAATAGATACTACCATTCTGGTTACAATCTGTGTGAAAATAACAGCTGGCATTGTTTACGTTTACTACGTTTCACCTTTAAGTCAACAAAAATATCAATATATGTTGTTATTCCTCCAAGAGAAGGCCTATTGTGTAATTCACGGAATACAGCACAACAAACGATATCTATATCGGAAAAACTCGCAAACTTGTCGAACATCCTCCTTAGCAGCTGAGTTCAAGTTATTTTAGCTCAGATTCTTTTGCATTACGTGACCCGCTTTCAACGTTTCCACCAAGGGTACATTTCAATGTGGAAAGATGCTTTCTGCTGTCATATTTAATTCTCAAGATTCAAAGAAGTACAAGTGGAAAACTAAATAAGGAACAAAGATAAGGGCACCAACCTGTTAACGAATTAATTACAACTGGAATTGTGAGGAATGTGAAAAGGAAAACTCTTAAATTTTAATATCATAAAAACTGATTTCTAATGTCGATTAAATTTTTTATGAATTTTAATAATTGTTTACAGAAGACAAGTTAAGTAAACCATTAAGGAATGATCTAATCAATTACCAAAAAAGGTTAAAACGATCGCTTTCACACAAACCATTGTGAGATTGGGGTAAACCTTTATGCATTCCAACTTATAAAGATGAAAGTCAGAGATATTTAAATAATTTGAAATAGATTTCTTTGAAAATTTTTGAATTCTTTCGAAAAAAAATTATTCTTCGAAGTTTCCATAAAGTTTCCAAGACTTTTTATATGTAGACTACTACACGTGCGAACTCGATATATCTCTGAGGTAGCTGAGCGCAGTGTTACTATCCCTTATTCGTGAAGTTGTCATGAACACTTCTGACTACATTAATGAAGCTAACAAACAACTCCCCGATCTCACGTTCTACAAAAAAACTAACTTATGTTCCCACTAACACGTTCTACCTCAAACTAAAAAAAATTCTCACTCAGCTTGAAACCTCTTTTCAAATTGACATTAAAATCCGCCTTTTCCTCCTTCCTAAATTCAGTTCCCCTGGTCGTTTTTACCTTCTTCCCAAGATTCATAAACCTGGCAACCCCGACCGTCCGATCATCTCTGGACCCGCTATCTGCTTATGTCGGCCACCACATACGCCACATTCCACCCACTCTTTTTTCCTATATCAAAGACACTAACCATTTTCTCTCTCATAACCAGCGCGTTAGCAACTCTAATTATGATTTCAAGAACGATTTATCTGCACTCTTGATGTCTCTTTTCTCTACACTAACATTCCTCATGATGATGGGATTGAAGCTGTTCGCAACATTCACATCGCTAACAAGCCTTTCCAAGTTCCTTCTACTGACAACCGTCTGCCTTTTCCTTCGCACCATCCTCACCTCCAATTTCGTCACTTTTAACAGTGATTATTATATTCAGTTCAGCAGCACTGCCATGGGCTCCAAAATGGCACCCAATTACGCCAATGTCTTTACTTTCTAGAAGCCGTTTGTCTAGCTACGGTTATTGAAGATGTTTTTCTCATCAGGCCACATGATGAAGACTGACTCTTATCTTTTATCGACCACTCTAACTCCATCTACCCCTCCATCAAGTTTTCTCACAATTACTCTATCACGACCGTTCCTTTTTGGGATGTCTCTATCTCTATCACTAAAAATAAATTGTTTACTAATCTCTATAAGAAGCCTACCGACCAGCACCAGTAATTACACCATGACAGCTGCCATCCACGCTATTGCAAGGATAACATCCCTCCAGGTCAGTTAAGTCGCATCCATAGAATCTGCACTTATCAGTCCGACAAGGGCTTCATGCTAACGCCCTTACCCACTCCCTTAAAGAAAGGGGTTACCCCAAATCTGTCATACGCGCTTCTATCTATAAACATCGTAATTCCCATTCTAATAACATTTAAAGATATTTAGCCTAAAACAGATTGGAAAATAATATTATTCTTAAGTTATTGTCATTGACCAATATTTGTGTGAATAATAATGTATTTCAATTTCAATAGGTTTACACATTTTTTTATTATTATTATTGTATTTTTAGTAATAAACCTATTTCACTCAATTTTCATATCCATTCATTAGTTAAAATTTCAGCTACAGTATAGTGCCTTTAATTTTTCTTAAATTTATATTATTTTCAAATTAAAATATTTTCTGAGGTAATCTCACCTGTGTAAACTTGCCCCGTAACCTGGGCAGATTACACAAGGCTTAGAGTATGTTTCCTCAACATTTAACATTATAAATATAAGGTTTATTTGAAATAAAATTCAAACAATATGCAATATTTATTACTTCTTTTAATTCAGTAAGTACAAATGAGTCAGGATACACACTTTCCAAATACAGGATACAAATATAAATATTACCAAATAAAAATTTACAGTATACAAAATATGCTGAATTACTTGTTGTGATACAGTGATCATGTGCCCACCTTTTACACTCTGTGCATTATACTCACTGTTCTCCAGGTTTTGACTTTTTATATGGCATCAAACTGTCTGTAAATCTGCTCCATGTTTCCTGTGTAAAGTTGCCACATCACCATGTTTTGGTTACGATTAATCCTCTGAGTTTGGTTCATAAAATTAACAATCAAATCAATAACTTAAAATAACCGCAAACGAATGGTTCTAACAGGAGAATTGGGTGAGATTGAGCTACAGATGGCTCGGAATACTGTATTATAATTTAAATTTTAAATAATTTTTTAAATTGTAGTTTTACTTCTTGACAAAAATTAAATAACAACTATTTTCTTCTCAACTTGAATTAATTTAATAGAAAATGAGTTATGTTGATCTAACGATACAACTCCTATAACTCTAAATACATTAGTGAGAAAATTTACTTACTTGACTCTCCAGACTGTTTTCAGGGTACATGGAGGTTGTAACGTTTCCCCTGACCAACGGCGGTGCGCTCCGACCAACGGTAAGTGAACTATCGGGAATGAGTAAACCTACCTCAACTAAACATACCCTGGTCTCCCCTACCGATATTGTAAGATGTCAGGAGGAACTCCAATGGGGTTTTGCCTTAGTCTCATTTTGCTGAAATTTTTTTGAGAAGTTTGCATTTCAATTAAAAGATTGTGACTTCTATTTTCCGAAAAGTTGGTTCCGATATGTTGATGACATCTTTGCCATCTTCGACTTAAATTCATGCCAATTAGCAGACTTCATTAGCCATCTTAACAGTCTCTATCCCACGGTTAAGTTCACTTAGAAGTAGAAGCTGACTGTAGACTATCATTTTTCGATATCCTCATCGAAAGGGAAAACAATTCCCTGTCCTTTGATATATACAGAAAACCAACGAATATATTAGCGGATTCCTCCACCTGTGGAAACAAAAAATGTCTACTTTCATCTTTATGATCGACAATGCCCTTAATCTTCCGCTCGATAATGAAAAATTTACCAAGGAGGTAAATTCAATCAAGCCCATCGCCCAATAAATCGGTCACCACTTTAGAAGACATTTTAGGTAAAAGCAGTTTCAAGAAGCAGATCTCAAAACTCACGAAGCTCAAGAAAAACAAGACCAACCAATTGGGTTTCTATCTCTACAACAGTAATCTTACTAAAAATTTATATTCTATCTTTAAAAGGCATGATCTCATATTGTTACCCTTCAAAAATTCTAAATCTGTCCAAAAATGTTTAGATAATCCAAAAGATCAAATTCTCGATCTTAAAAAAGAATCAGGTATTTACGTAATTAGTTGTAGCCAATGCCCTATGGTCTATCGCGGTCAGACAAAAATAAACATTTACACCAGATTTAAGGAACATAGTTCCCATAGAAAATATGGCAGATCGGACAAGTCTTCCATGGCTAAATTTTCCCTCTATACCGGTCATTTTTCCGAGTTGAAAAAATTAGTCATCTTGACCTCTTTGAAAGCATAGCAATTGAAAGCACCAATAAGAATAATTTGTTAAATCTCGACCAAAGACCAATCACAGACTCAGCTCTTTTAAAACGGTGGTCAAGATTCAAAACCTATAACAAACTTCCTTGATTGGCTCTTCCCTATATACAGTATAAGGAGGTCTTTTTCTTATATCACTCCTCCACATGCTGGATAATGGTAACTTTTGCTACTGAATACATATTCAGGTAATTAATTTTTTGAATACTGTGTTATTTTTTGTTGCGGTTAAAGAGTTTCTCTCTGTATTATTTTACGAAATCTTAATATATTGCTTATTTCCATTACTGTAATTTTTTTCGACTATATAACTTCTTTGTAGTTTCTTTACATTATTAACTAATAATTAATGTTTAGTTTCGATTCGAATTTTATTGTTTGGTTAATGTTAATGTTCTTAGTTTAAGATTTTAAGTGAGCATGGTATATTTTTAGATTGATTAAAAGCAAAATAACCCGTTAATGAAATTTCAATTTTTTAAAATAATATTTTCTTTATTTTTCTACTTTGTTCCATTGATGAACTACTCTATGCTTTTTAATATGATTTATATATAAAATATTCACAGTAAAAATAATTGGGCAGTCAAGCTTTAGATTATGAAAATAAAGCTTCATCTAAACCTGAATATATCCAAAAAAAATTTGTTTGATAGTTTTAGTAGAATTTCAGTCAAATTTAAGCATATCTTTTCTTTAATAGATCAATTGACTAATAATTATGAAAGGGTGAAAAAATTTTTGCCAGTCGACGGGGCCTTCCGATAGAATCTATTGTTCAGCAATATGTCAGCTGAAGTGACAGAGCTGTATTGGAAGGGAAAAGAATGATATTGGTTATGTTCAAGTGTCATTCTCTATCGATTACCTTCCTTGTGGATGATGTGGGTGGGGAAGAGCGTATGAGTGTTGAACAAATAAGTTCTTTTCTGTGGGAGTCAGTCTGTAGTTGGTGAGCGAAAATCCCACCGGAATGTTAACGTATGGAATTAACTTTTTAGATTTTAAAAAACATTCTTATAGTTATATTAAGCTCTATAGCAAGTTCATTATATTAAAGCTGATATTCCATCGTCACAAAAATATTACAAGAAAGCGTAAAATAATTACTTGAACTATAACCTAATCACTGACATTAAAATTCAGAAAACTTTAAGGTTTTACCGCATTTTTCTACATAAAGAAAACAGTGTTTTCTGTTATTTTTAATAACCTTTGATTTTTACCTATACATTTTTTAAATTGGCTTCTTCTTTTGGAAACTTATTTATATTTCGTATAAATAGGGTTACATACATTTTTTCCTGCTTAGCAGTCTTTCTTAAATCCTTTTGTAATGAACCGAATTTAATACGAGGATCCATCATATTTTTTAAACAATTTTTAATTCAAAATTTATTAATTCTTACTGTTTTTATTCCCATTCGTATATTGTGTACATGCACTGTTACCTTGACTAGCTCAACAGCAGCAGCATCCGTTCAAATTGAGCGCTACATTTAGATATCCGTCAAAAGCAACATGGCATAATATGGTCCTTATACACGAGATTGAAACATTCAGAAGAGATTGCAGTTAAGTGTTTAAGAAAGATCATCTCAATGGTAGATGCCGGCGATGATCACCATGAAGAAATTCCTGATAGTGGTAATTTTTACAGTTAGGAATACATGATCTTGTTTAGATTGAACACAACTTCAGAGAAGTTAAGCAACATCAGGCAGGGCTAGTCACTGGATGGGCGACCGTCAGTGAGAAACGATCTTTCACCCCCCCCCCTCCCGGCTGCTGCGTCCATCTTATAGCAGTCGTTAATCCAGGTCCATCCAGAAAGCCAACTCGGCGGCTTCTAGCCATACAGGCTCTAGATGGACGTATTAGATACAATCAATCAATAAAAAAAAATCCGCTATCTGGATTCGAACCAGAGACTATGAACATTCGACACGTGTTCGATCAATATCTGAATTATTTATTTCTTAATTTGTTACACATGATCTTGTTCAAACCTTTATAAGTATTATGCGGAGAAATAGTAATAGCTTTATGCTAAAAGATTTAAAACTTCAACATTAATTAATCATAAAAATAAATTCATAAAATTTCACAAAATGACAGGTTTAATTTAAATTTATAGAAGTAAATAACATTTCTTAGTAAACCAATAAATATTAGAATGAGCCAATTTAAATTTTATGACAATTGTAGCCGAATAACAAGTTGACATAATTTTGAACAAGATTAATTTGTTTACTGTTAGAATAATTTTTTATAAATATTCATTAGTTTACTAAGAAATGTCGTTCAATTTCATGAATTTAAATTAAAGCTGTCATGTTGTGGAATTTTATGAATTTGTTTTTCTGATTAATTATTATTAAAGTTTTAAATCTTTTAAATATAATGTAATTATTCACTTCAACTATTATTGTCAGTAATAGCTTTTTCCTAAACGATGTACCTACACACTTTGAAAACATCAAACTTGTGAAGTAAAATCAGTTTTAAAATACGCGGTGCTTGTTTTCGAATGGCTTTCATTCAAGAGAGCCTTTCAAGGAGAAAAGAGCGTTGCAAAGATGGGGATAGCTATCCGTTTCCTATGTGCAAAATTAAGGAAGCTGTGCATGAACGCTCCTTCGCCCTGCTTTCCTAGAACCTGGGCGTAAAATATAACTACGATTATTGGCGTAATATAAGACTAGCTTTAAAAATAAACCAAAAGCATACCCTCTGATAAGTTAAGATCATCTACTAAAAAATGAAACTGTATATAAAGTACATGCATTCTTGTTTCAGACTAAAAAATTTATGCTAGAATCAGAATCGTCACCAAGAGCATTTATGTAAATAAGCTAATACAGTATTAATAGTAGGATTACGTTGTCTCGAAATAAAACAAGGCTATGGTTCAATAATTGTTTCCCTGAAAATAAAAATTAAGCTTCCAAACACATATTTATCACTATTTCGAATTTCACAAGATAAGTGCAAGACCTTATCATTGTCGTACAGTGACCAAATTTGGCATACAGTTACCAATTTTCAGGTGCCGCCGTCAAGTAATATTCGAGAAAAGTACACGTAAACTTTTCGAGCATTAGTCTAACATTGGTTTATTGATAATGACAAAAAAGGTTGAGAAAAAAACAAATGAAATTTACTGGTTACAACAGTTGTGAAAATTAGAAACAGAGTGAGAAAAACAGAGTATGTAAAGCAGCAATTGGAGCACCTCATAAATGATAAGTTTGAGCAAGTTTGACATTGATCAATAATTGTGGATCAAAACAACACAGTTCAGTTCAATTTACTTAAGAGGAAAAATGTCGAACCCTCAGTCTGTAAGAGACGAATAATAAACAAAGCACCACACTATTACCCAACTGGGTAGACAGGCCATTAAAAAAAATAACCGACGAAAATTGCTGTTCACTACTTCGTTGCACTTCAAAGCAAAGCACTTTTATCTGTTTCTGCTGTGGGCGGCAGCTGCATCTGTGTATGTGTAATCGACCTTTTGTAGCCCATGCCTACCAAGTTTAAGCGACATCCTAAGTTATAAATGGATATAGAAATGAAATAAATAAGAATACTGATTTGAAAGCTATTTTCATTTCTCCACATAATCTCCCTTTAGAATGAAGTACGTGTCCCATCGTTTCACAAGACCCTCAAAACTAGCAGCATAAAATACTTTGGGGGTGAATTCTGAACAAGGCGGTGAATTCCCTTTGAACAGGTTCATCGCCGGGAAAGTGATACTCAGTTTTCTGAGTTCACTAGGGCATATTGCTTATAGAGTAAACTTAAACGTCGACTTCTACTGTAACATCATCATGAAATTTTGCAATGTCATTTGTACCGCCCCCGAGCGCCCATAATGAGATTAAGATTAAATATGCCTTATGCGCATATGTAATTTTTCAATCGAAATATTATTAACAGGGTACGAGTTGTTTGACTCGGTTAAAATAGGGAACAAATGACCGTGGAGACAACTCTATAAATAATTAAATGCTTATTTTAATCCATTACAATAATAATACACAAAATCAATCAGATTAATATGCAAGGATATGGGGCCCCAAATAAAATTACTATCCATAAAATGTAAACGGTTATGAAACCACAACAAACAAGAACTATATCAATTACGAATTCATTCACTACTTTAAAAATTCAATAAATGTGCTTAACACACCTAATTATATCCCATGGCAACCTCTAAACATTTGGGAAGAACACTTAACAGGCATCTCGCATTCTCACAAGTGCGTTATCCGGTTTAACTAATATCAAAGGGGTGTCAATCCTTGTTGGAGGCTGACAACATACAACATCAGTACTGCCACTACATAACTGGGTGCCCCTTGCAGCCATATGATACTCCACTTAACAAACCAACGCTCAGAAAGCGTTGTGTGTTTCTTTTATAATCGCCAGAGGAGAAACACTTTAACATCCACTACTACTGTGTACCATATTACACCAGGCTATAATATGTTGAAGCAACTTGATTTCATCCAACTCAATGAGTTGTGGCCGCCAATACCAATCATAGCCTTCTAAACTACCAAAGCCCTTTTATAATCTTTAGCCCTAGATTCAACCACCTTTATTGCATAACCTAACACACGTGTGAGAAATGCTCAGCTTTACGGCCACAAAATAACTGTGCAATTAACATGTATGCAACTGAGCACAAATTCGCCATGAACAAACTATAGCATTATGCTAAATTTTTCAGTATTAATTACATCATATTATTTTAGGCCTAAATTAATTTATATACAACAAAATTATACAAACATGTCTGATAAATAAAGATATTTTGGATAATCAGCTGATCACCTGTCTCCATTACGTTCATTCGATTAAATTATCTTAATCACTTCAACCTGGAATATATATTAATTAGTTTAAACAGAACCACATAACTGTTCATTCAATGAAATGAACTGTCCACACAATGAGCTACAAGTAAGGTAACTAAATCCATTTCTCTGCTATGGACTACATAGAACGCACAACTGAGCATTCAAGATATACACTGAACGACCAATTTATTAGACACACCTCTTACGGAAAATGGATCGGCCTCCCAGTGACACCCCTTGGAATAGGCCGAAACGGTGTATAAAAGGGATGCATTGGATCACAAATTACAGTCAGCAGCAGAAGTGGACTGAATATGGGTAAATCCAAGGATTTGACCGAGTTTTGAACGTTGGAGCTCGAGGGGCGCAGTTGAGCATTTCGCAAACAGCGAATTTCCTCGGGTTTTCCCATGCAACAGTGTCAAGGGTATTCCGTGAATGGCAGTTATGCCAAAAAAACAACCTCCAACAAATACAGCAAGTCCGGACGAAACAGGGCCGTGAATGAACGAGGCCAACGACGACTGCCACGAACCATCCACAGCAACAGGACGGGAACAGCACAACAAATTGCAGCGCAGTTCAATGAGGGAGCATCCCAACCCATTTCGGAGCACACGTGCGGCACACCTTGCACCGAGCTGGGTTTAACAACAGGCGGCCAGTACGGGTACCGTCGCTGTCACCGAAAAATAGGAAAGCGCGCCTGCAATGGGCTCACAGGCATCGCCACTGGACACTGGATGAGTGGAAGAAGGTCGCCTGGTCCGACGAATCGCGGTTCCTACTTCATCATGCGAACGGCAGACTACGCGTCTGGCGCAGACAGCACGAGGCCATGGACCCATCCTGTCAGCAGACAACCGTACAGGCGGGAGGAGGAGGAGTGCTGTTCTGGGGTGTCTTCTCTTGGGAAACACTGGGTCCTCTGATATCCGTAGACACAGCCCTATAATGAACACACTACCTGAACATTGTTGCCGATCAGGTGCACCCGTTCATGATGACTGTGTTCCCTGGTGGTGACGGACAGTTTCAGCATGACAATGCTCCCTGTCATCTTGCTCAAATGGTCTTAGACTGGTTCGAAGAACATGACGCGGACTCCCACCTGCTTCAGTGGCCAGCTCGGTCGCCAGATCTCAACCCGATCCAGCATTTATGGGATGAAGTGGAGAGAACCATCCGATGCCTTCCCACACTACCGTCCAACCTGCACCAATTACGGGACGCTGTGATGTAAGCCTGGGCTGCTATTCCTCCGCAATGGTTTCAACACCTTGTTGAATACATGTTAGCACGTATTCAGGCAGTTCTCGCCGCTAAAGAAGGCGCAACACGCTATTAGCGGGGTGTCTCTAATAAATTGGTCGTTCAGTGTAGTTTAGGCTGCATACGAGCAAAAGCTTCAGGAAATGCACTGATTAATCTGATACTTCCAATTTGCAGCACGGATCCCATAAATAAATCAAACCAGTTGTCTCACCGTATCGGAAATCCTCATATCCACTGTGAAGGCAGGCAAATTATTGGCCCGATTCGAACATCAACATGGCGATGAAACAACGACAATAAGGCATCGATGCACACTTGCCCAATACAAGAATGTCCTTCGAAAAATATTTCATCTTAGTGGCGTCTAAGGAGAAACACGCCTTGAGTGGGACATCAAGCAATACAAAGTTCCATGGCATTCACTGACTTTTTTTTTAGATTGAGCATAATCAGACCTAATTTTTCGTTTGTTGGAAATAATGAAGATTGGATTGTTGCTCGATCTATCTTGGTCATGTGACTTTTCAGTGCCCCGGCCCAACACCTCCTAGAGAGAAGGCCTGCGGACCAAAGGTGTATGCATTGTTACATCACCATCAAGCGGCCAAATTTAGGGCTTATTATTGGTAGAAATACGATAACAATAGCCGCTTGATGATGATGTAACAATGTTTACACCTTTTGTCCGCAGGCCTTCTCTGTAGGAGGTGTTGCCCGACCTGTCTTTCTAGTTGGCTTTGTTAACAATTTTCAACACGAAAAATATCAACAAACTAATCACACAATCAATATTTCATATATAATTAGCTAATTGTCACGGAATTTTAATAATTCCGGCGACAGGGTCGATCGTTTTCGCTCCAGAATATTTTACAATTCGGAGCGAAGACGAAATCGACGTCGTCATCGTCATCGACGGGAGCACGAGGCATCAACCAATGAGCGAGGAGCGAGAGTCTCGACGGCGGTCTCGAGTCGAGAGCAGAAACGGAGAGATAGAAGGAGTTTGGCGGCTACCGACGAACGACGGAGCAAGGAGAAACTCCTGGCCACGAGCGACGGAGGGCATCGTGACTGCCTGAGGGACGTTTCGCCGGAGGAGAGGGCTCGTCCTCAAGTCACCGCAACGGAGACAACTACGGAGGCGGCGAGTGCCTCGTCGTGTGATTCCTTGCTGTGCGGAGAAGCCCCGTTGGCGGAGAATATTAGCGTGGCAAAAGGCGATGCTCCGCGGTTTGAAAAGTGCCCGACGACGCCGTTCGACGTGCTGCCTCGCGTGCCGAGTGTCACGGTCGCCGACCAGTGTATCAGCTTGGTGAGTGTTACATTTTCGGTAGGCCGTGCGGCCGTTATTGTCAGAAAATCCTTCCCTGAGATAAGTCGCCGTAATATACATTTTATTACGCAGGTGTGTGGCCTTTGGCCCGGAGGCATGCGGGCCTACTTCGGTAGCGACTTCGGCTTTGTTTTCATAAAATGCTAAGTGAAATGTGCTCTACCGTTTGTGTTTTATCATGTTGTGTTAGGCCACGTTAATTAGCCTAAATTTCTTGTCTGGTGAACTTATGTCAGTATTCTCTTACGCAAATTTCATTTCACCTTTTCCCACAGGTTATTCTTGTGGCCGGTTACCGTCGATGTGAAAAGATTCTCAATTAGTGTGTAAATTGTTTGTAATCTTTTCCAATTGTAATACTTTATTTTTAATGGACTTTCCCCGGACTTGGAACTCTACCCATTGTGACTTTTAGACAAAATTTATTTGTCAAATTCTTTTGCTCGTTGTATGGACAGTTTTATTGCGCGAGTGCGCCGTTCCGAGCTTTTGTTTGCTCTTGTGTTCGATGCAAAATTTATGTGAGCTTTTTCTGTAAAATTGTGCATTTGCTTTTTGAACTTCAAAACACATATTTATATTTAAGATTTTGTATGCTGTGATATTTAATAAATGTTTTTCTCGTTAGCTGAGAGGTTCGTCCCTAGGTAATTATTTTTAAGGCCGACCCAGTTAACTTGCTGTTTACCTATTTAGCTTATATCGAATGTTTTGGTTTTAAGCTATATAACTATTTGGATATTAGACTTTAGCTCTTACGTTTTAGCAGTTCAGCTGCCTGATATTCCTATATTATAGTTATCCCTTAAAGTCATTTAAATTTGTAGCTTTTTGTGCTTTGTTTAGCTCTTAAGCTTTGTTATGAATTTTATGTGACTGAATTGTAATGTAAAGGCTTATGTATTAGGCCTAGGATGTAATTAATTGCTAGGTTAAGTGTACCTTGAAGCATTGGTTTGTTTTACAAGCTTATTCGTTAAGCTTAGGTTATATTGCACTGAGGTGCAGGTAAAGTTAACCTATTTGGATTTAAGTTAAATCATTATTTAACTGCAATTTTTGTGATTCAATTTTCATAATTTTATTTTTGCAAGGAGGTGCCCTTTTGGCTCCTCACTGTTTTGGCAATTTTATGTTATTATAATAAACTTTATTCTTTTATTTACTTTAAATTTGTGTGCTGTTGCATGATATTATTGTTCCACTGCGCTACTCCTAATTTAGCTTTTAATACATGTGACACTAATCACATAATATGCAAAAACGTACAAATAACAAAAAAACACACGACCTTACACAACACACACATTCGACGAAAGCAACTAGAACTCCTTATCAAAAGCGTGTTATTGTATGATAACGGGCGTCATTATATTGCCAACACGACAACTAAGCATCCTGTGAAAGTTCAACTGGGAAGTTTTCGAGCATCCTCCGTATAGCTCATACTGTGCTCCAAGCGGCTTCAATTTCTTCGGCTCCAGCTATACAAAGAGAATTCACTACCCAAAGAATTTTATGCTGCTGATTTTGAGAGGCTTGTAAAACGATGGGACAAGTCCTCAATGTACAGGAAGATTATGCGGAAAAATAAAAATAGCTTTCAAATCAGTATTCTTATTTGTTTCATTTCTCTATCCATTTGTAACTTACTGACTTCCCTCTTATAATTTTTATTGCAAGGCCGTTCTATAGTCTAAATAAAATGTAATGGATAAACCGATAACAAATTATGGGTTTAATTTACTAACGTAAATATTTAATTTTACATTAAACGATAATTTAATTTAAACCGCAAGGCACCATCAATAAATTTAAATAAATTTTAGCTCGCGAAATTTTAACTGTATTAGTAATGATCTAGTTTTCACCACAGCCTTTAGTAACTGATGTCTTTCGTTCACTCTCGTTTCGTTACAATGAAAAGATTTCGTAGTGAAGAATCGAGGCGATTTATTTCCGCAAATCGCGTGTACATACGAAGATGCATTAATATTTTATTCCACGTTCCAATAAACTAACTTTGTGGGACTCCATTTCTTGTGATGTAAAGTTAATGTTCCAATTGAATAAATATCTAAATGACCATGATTATTTCATGTAAAATAACAGAGCGTTTGAAATTTAGTTTATTTATTGGCGGTTTAACGATGTATCCCTTAAACGTTTTTTTTTTTTTTTTGGCTCTTAAGATAATAAAAATCCCTTAATTGCAGCGCTTTCGTTTGCTTTTAAAAGATCTTAATCTAAACGGTGTTTTTTTAAATAAAAAACTCTGAAATCTAGAATGCCTAATAGCTAATTAAATAAGTAAAGCATTCTCATTAGATCCCATTATCCCCATAAATAATATGATAAAGAGCACATTGCATGCCTGAATGGAATGGAAGCCATTAGCCATGATTGATTCACAGTTGATTTACTTTTTAAAAAATCGAGTTAGGAGTAAACTTTGCTTTCAACAGTAAATTAAATTTGCAGAGTAGTTTTACACAATGTGAAAATAATAAAATTTTGTGTTAAATATGAGGTTAAATTATTTTTAACGTAAATTAATTATCTGCATGGATTTAACATAACTTGTTTTTGCGGATTTCAAGCGAATTTTTTAAAGTAAAAAAATTCAATGTTTTGAATCATTTTCTTTTGCTTTTATTTGTAAAGGTAGATTGATATGTTCTACCTTTATAATGCGTCCTCAGGATCAAAATTGTGTAAGAATAATATTCATAAAAGCAGGTTGAGCTGTTACGGAGTAGCATTTTAAATTTCTTGAATACGAAATCTCTAGTCATCGTGTTGTCTCGTTCCGTGTTCGTTCAGCTGAGCGCGAGTTGCAGGCGGTTGATAGGCACGGGTGACACCTCGTCCAGCCCCATACAAGCTCGATTTGCGAAAGGTCTGGTAACCGTGCTGGTAAGCTGACCAGAAAAGTCGACAGACATGCTGTAAAGAATGTCGAGTTACACGAGCTGCATGTATACGAACATTGTCTTGCTGGAACAGCACGTCTATCATGTCTACAAAAAAGGGGGGATCAGGTTGGGCTGGATGGTGTTCTGGATGTAGAAAACTGCAATGTGCCTCTCTCCTCGTCTTCGACGTACACGTATAGTAATGCTACTCATGCCCCGACAGAAACGACTTTCACCAGTGCACATCACCGAAATCTATTCATTCCTCTATGCAGCTCTTTCTTGGCACCGGAGGCGCATCTGACCGTGTCGTGGTGTAAGTGGCAATCTCGCCAAAGGAACCCGCGATTGTAGTCCTGCTTTTGGGGGACGATATCTAGGTGGTGACTGTGGGTCCAATTTGAGTGACTGTTCGGTGAAGAGTGGAATTCCGAATAGCCGTTTTTCATGTTCATCCGAAAATCTGCGCTGTCCTGAATCCCATCTGCCAGTAAATATCCTTCCTGTTACCATAGTCTCCAATAGCTGCCACTCATCCAACTCTACACAATTTGGCAGAAGAACAATCGTGCCTTACTAAGGCCCACTACTCAGCCCCGTTCAATTGCCGTTAGCTGGGCAAATAGTGAACTTGTTCCAAGATCCTCAGCAGTACAGAACAGCCTAAATAAACGCTGGTATTGTTTCATAATGCCTTGGTGGGTTCCTTTATACACCTGAAACAAGTAATCTGGTACCCACTGCATTGAAAATGGGTTATTCTACAAATTTCTATTTAAAATCTGCATTCCCCCTTCATTTTTCAGTTACTACCAATGTATTTTTAACATGTTGCAAAATTTGTGTATCAGCTACGTATTATAAAATAGCCTGCTTGCAGAACTATTATGTAAATTATATGATACAATGGATGGTTTAGCTTATAATATTCCTTTATGGCAATTCCTTTATGTTCCATCGACCGAACTGTTGAAAGTTATAATTTGCCTTTTTTGTAGCTTTTAGTGTTAATACCCATTATCCTTTCCAAAAAATCCCCCAAAAAATTTCTCATCGCTCAACCAAAGGCTCAACACTTTAAATTTAAATTATGGATGAAGAAAAGAAAATCTGAACGAAGTGAATGTATAAGAATAAAGTTTTTAGCCTCTATAAAATGAAAATATACAAAACACTAAGAGAGACTTTCAGTTTTTTTTTTATCTTATGATATATTTTCAAAAATAATGTCTTTCATTTCAGAGGTGAACCAATGCTGTTCTAATGTGGTGGGAGCCTCATTCAAGAGTAACTAACAAAAGGAAGAAAACCAAGCCTCCCGTTTTGCTCATCTACTTTATTAGAATTGTTTTTGAAGCGGCGTCTTCAATTTGCAACAATAACGCCGTTACCTAGTCAGATCTTCTCTATCACAACCTTAAAATTAAAAAAAAAAAGTTATTGATATTTTTAAACATAAATTCTTGAAAAAATAAAAGAAGAGATAAAAATTTGCTTATTCTCTCGCCGTACTTGCCCACTTCTGTTCTCTTTTTCCTTTTCCCTCTTCGTTGACGATAGTGCTACTCGTGCGCATCAATCATACTTTCCTCTTCAGCCTATCATATTGGCACGTGTTCACTTCCTTCTCCTTTCGCGACTAGTTCATTTAATGTAACCTAATCATTTGAACACTGACTTTAAAACCCACAACACAAAAAGTAGTTCCAAACGGAAACAAATTCGAAATGGGATTTCTAACAAGACAAAGAACAAAATCGGTCGTATGTACAGAGGTTGGACAAAATAATATGAACACCTTTGATTTTAAACGTTTTGTCAAATATCTAGAAAAATACTTGACGAACTAATCTGAAACTTCAGGAGTGTAAAGAGCATGTTACACCTTATAGGCGTATTTCAGCGAAGGTTTTGTCCGGAAGGCAAAAAGGGGACCAGCAATAAATTGAACGATAAAATAATGTTTGGGATTACCCTGTAAAAAATAATGTTAGAAATGCGTTGTAGCTGTAGCATATGATTATGAGGCTTCTTTTACTTATCTGCGTTCATTTGTATGAGAATAGCAAATAAATTCATGGAGATATAAAGGTTTCATTAAAAAAAAAACGAAATTCAACGTAAGTTTTTTGTTTATAACACAATGCAATGCCGTTTTCAGGAAAACTTGACAAACTACAGTAGAGATAACACTCTGCAATCAGAATATAAAAATATTAAATATTTGATGAAATATGAGCATTTTTATTAAATAATGTTTAACTGCGCATGCGCAGGCATTACCAAACTGTCGTTTGTATAATTTATTAGTCAAATGTATAGAGCTACTTTCAAAAAAAGCCCAAGCAAATATCGTGAAAATTCAGAAGGATATCGCTAATAGAATGAGTTGAATTTCAGTTGCGCTCACAAGTAAACAAAACGATACGGGATTTTCTCAAATATTTTATTTTTGGACCGGACACTGTATCTACTTACGCTAATATGAAGGCTTACGGATTTTCTATAGGCACATTGACTGGTCTTTTCAGATTTTGAAATAATTTTCTCACGACAGAAATTTCAGACTTTCCCCAGATGGTTATAATGGCTTGCTTCAAATTATTGACAGTATCATATTGTTTTCCTTCCCCATTAACATCACGGGCTAATAACCCCCACAGATTCTCCACTAGATTCAAATCCGGGGAATAAGGTGTCCAGTCCACTACACGAACACCTTTATTCACAAACCATTGAAATGTAATGCGAGCATTGTGAACAGGAGATTGTCCCGTTGAAATGTTCAAGAAGGATCACTAATATCTTCTCCAAATGTCAAAATATGTGCTTCCAAGAAAGCCTGATACTTTTTGTTCCATCCAAACGCTGTCCAAAGCATGACACTTCCACGTTTTTGATGACGTTTGAAACAGATTGTTTCATCTCGCCGTAAGTTATGCCCGTAAAATGCCATCCATCGGGACCCTTTTCAAACTATTGTGTTTATTTTATGAAATTGCTCTCTTATTAAGAATACACATTGTTTTTTATCCTATCATGTCCTATTTTCCAGGTACACTCAACAGCACATTCATCTTTATCCCTTACAGGACGGGGTGCGGGCCACCTATGTTCAGCGCGCTGGAAGCTACGTCAAAAATAATACAAAAACGAAAAAACGAAAAAATAATACAAAAAGTACGGCACTCATTCAGAAAGCGGAAACGTACCGATACGTCAATCGTGCTCCAAAGATAAATCTAACACTATACAAAGTCGACATGCGGCATACAAATCTAACGATCACACCTTATAGGTCCTACCTTCTATTAGTGCTAGCAAACTCTTAAAGCTACCAGTTCTTTGGGTACAAAAATCGCGTCACGTAGTGTTATTGTTGATGATTCATGAATGAATACAATATTAAAGTTTTTGTTTATCGATTTAGGTTTGTTGATGCTGACTTGAGGACGCGCTCGTTGCCATTGTTTCGTCGAGGCATGCAACCAAAACCACCTAGACCTGCAGATAGAAACTGTATACATTGTTACATCGTCATCAGAGGGGTAATTTTAGGGCTTATTATTGGTAGAAATCCCTAATTGTTGGTAGACATCCAATAATAAGCCCTAAATTTACCTCACTGATGATGATGTAACAATGTATACAGTTTCTACCGCAAGGCTTTCTGTCTAGGTGGTATTTATGCAACACTTCGTTTTAACAATTGACGAAAAAACTTATTCAGGTTGACCGACAAAAATACCAAATGAGCCAGGGAAATTAAAACATGAGTCTTGCAAGCATTCCAAGAAAGAGCTTAGTTGCGACAAAGCGATCGTTACGTGCGTGTGCCCATTTCAACAATGCTTAAAAGAAAAACAGAAAGTCACAGTGTATTCATTCTCGACGAATCGATTGTTATATGAAATGAAAACAGTGTTTGAAAAAGCATGGCCGACGTGATAGATAAAGGCCTGCTCATTCGCTATGAAATCGTGATATCAGGGGCAGCGTCTGGACGTGCTATCTATTGGACGCTTCTGCCAGCAAAAAAACATAACTGTTCGCTGCCGCAGCGAACTGTTATGTCTTTTTGCAGGCAGAGGTCTCCAATAGAAAGTACCTCCAGCTGATAATTTACGATTTTGTTAAAACAACTTTGCCATTTATTAAAAATGAAAAATTTTGTAAAGCAATGTTGTTTGAATTTACAAATGAAAAACTGAAGAACGTGCATTGGTTGAAATAGCTCAGCTCTCATTTTGCGAAAGGTACAAGGGACAAAAGCCATCATTCTAAGCATCTTTCACACCTCATGTCTTGGCAACTCTTCATTTCTCTGCAACTCTTTATTTTATGGCTGAAATTTAACCTCAAAATCTACTACCGAAATTCGAAAAATACAAATATTACACATTGAACGGGACGGGTATCGAAACTCTCTGTGATGAATATCAATGCTATAACAGTGTTCACAAAAATACAGTCGTGGTCTCCGATTCGATACAGGTCAAGAGCTGTCTTTTTCTTCATTTATTTCATGAGAAAAACCAGTAAGCGAACAAATTCTCATGAGGTTATGTGTTCGTTCTGTTTAAAGAATTTAACATGCAGATTAATAGAGAAAAAATTTCTCAACATTCACAAGCTGATTTGATTATGAGATTATGTTGCTTCATTTCCTAATTGCATCTTAGGAATCAGCTCGGCGTACACAGCAGATTCATATGCCTCCAGGAAGGTGCTTGCATAAAAGTAGAAATCAAGGGGGTAGACGGGCATTTAACAAGATCCCTCCCCTCAACAGAACTGTTTGCTAGGGAACAGATTCATTGCTCAGAACGGTAGGAAAAATAGAACGGAACTACGAGAGTATCCCAAAAAAATGCACAACAATTTTTTTCTTCAACAATTATTTATTGAACACAATGAAACTTATACACACGAAAGAATGATGTTTCTTTTACACACGCTATTTTTCCACATAATCTCCGTCCAGTTCTATGGCCCTTCTCCAGCGAGACACAAGGGCGTGTATGCCCTGTCGATACCAATCCTTGTTCTGTTCACGCAGCCATGTCTTCACTATGCGAATCACCTCTTCGTCATCCTCAAAATGTCTTCCACGAATGGCATTCTTCAATGGCCCAAACAAGTGAAAGTCTGAGGGCGCTAGTTCAGGGCTGTAGGACGGATGGGGTAACAAAGTCCAACCCTGTTTCGTGAAATGTTCCGACGTCCTCAAACTGATGTGAGGGCTAGGAGCGCTTCTTGAGTTTGGTTAATATGTTCACATATGCTTCAGAATTAATGGTGCTGCCTCTCGACATCACCACAATGAGTATGACACCATCACAGTCCCAAAACACAGTGACCTTACCAGCAGAAAGGGAAGTTGCTTTGAATTTTTTCTTCTGTGGAGAGTGCGGATGACGCTATTTCATCGATTGTCATTTTGTTTTGGGCTCAAAATGATGTACCCAGGTTTCATCAGCTGTCACAATCCGGGATAAGAAGGCTTCCCCCTCAGCTTTAAAACGTTGCAGCAACTCAGAAAAAATGGGTTTTTTATCAGAGCTTTGTGTTCCTCTGTAAGACAGCACGGAACCCATCGTGAACACGTTTTTGTGTAATAAAGCTGATTCACCCACACTTCCTTTGCTGATTGACAGCTCAAGCGCCAACTGCTGAGTCGTTTTGCGTCGGTCCTGATGAATGAGCGCATCAGCACGCTGCATCTTGTCAGGTGTGACAGCCGAGGATAGCCACCCCGACCGCGGCAAATCTTGGAGCTCCGCCGAACCGCTTTCTAATGGCCTCACCCTCTGTGCCCAGCGACTAACTGTACTTCTGTCGACTTCTGATGCTCCGTAAATTGCACATAAACGTTTGTGAATGTTTCCAACTGTTTCTTGCTCCGCAGTGAGAAATTCAATGACGACACGCTGCTTGTAACGTACATCACTTACAGACGCCATGTTGTTCCATTGCTGCACGTACGCTATCTGTCGGAAGAAACGGAAACTTTGTGCGCGCACTACGAGAACTTCAAAGAATGCATATCTCAAGTTTCGCATTCGTACCATTGTTGAGTACGGAGAAAAAAATTGTAGTGCCTTACTTTCTGGGCTACCCTCGTACATGACCAGTGCTACTGGTAGATATTCTAGCAACGCAGGCCCGGTGCTAATAAGACCCTGTGAAGAACGACAAGCTCAAGTAAGTGGTCACCGAGAATCCCGTCTATCGCAAATCACTTGTATTTCCTGGCCTATATTCATAGGACATGTTTGTTCCTTGCCCTGCCAGGCGCCTCCCAAAATCTGTTCTCTCGTTTGAAACCATCCCCTATAGTCAATTGTAAGGTTCATTCATTTTTCTGGACATATTCGCTTCAACTTCTTCCCACGGATGCATATTGTGCTGTATTCTTTCTTGTTCTGTGTATAGTAATGCTGGAAAGGAAACATTTTCTTTGACGAAGTGCACACGAAATAAAACTTTATCTTGATTTGGGTCTCGTACGAATCGTCATTGCTTATACATATGTGGAGACCCTAGTTTCCAATAGGACTGTTTTAACGCAATGACTGGGAATATGGTCGGATCGAAAAGTGTAAACAGGATTTTAAGTTTTTTCCAGCTGTTCATTTATCTAGTTGTTTTCTGTGAGATGCATATATGGAAAATTTATGTAAAGTTCTTCCTATAGAACTCAAAAAATTAAGATTCTCAAACAGGAACCTAAAAGCTCTTCAAACAAATTATTAATACAAGCACAAGATTAAAATTTCCACCACGACAACAACTCTTCAGTTTCTTCTTTCCTCTTGGAAGCCTCAAATATTTCCAACTTGAAGAAGTCCCTCAATAATATTTACAAGTTCTCCGAGTGGTTTTGCTTCGACCCAACGCGGTGTCCGTCACACTTTTAATTCCCGATGTTATTCCGCATTTCTTCCCGGGCTCGAGTGCACTCTACGTCTGTCATTTCATCGCTACCGAATGCGCTAACATTTTTTCTCGTAGATGCGATTAAGATATAGTCAATCACTCTTGTTTAAAGGTCGAATCCACTCACGTTCTTCATTGGACATATAAGGTGTATCCACATGAAAAGGAGTTTTGTGTGAGATGTGCCAAAATTCAAATATTGTAGTTTGGATGTTCCCATTAAGATTTATTTTGTACAGCTGAAGCTCAACAAGCATGACAAAAAAAATTTGTCGCTTCGCGTTCGCGACAAATTTTGGAGGCTGTAACTTAAAGGCAAATTGATTTTATTTCTCACAATTTTTCATACTTACTCTCATCATGCCTGTTATAAACAATACCCAATATTAACTTTTCTAATCCTCTGTTTGCAAAGTAATAGTCTTATGAATATGCCTCTAATAATAAGCGTTTTAAAAAAATGGTATCTTTAGGGCATAAGAATCTCAATAATCGTCCGTTTTAATATTTAAATATTCTATACCATCTGAAAGAGCGCATCTTCCATTTTCAGATGCATATTTGCTCATCTGGGAACACTCAGATATAAAGGGTGAAAAATTTCTTTAAACATTAGGATATCGCTGATGCAATAAGTTAACTTAAGCTTTTGTTTACTTTATGATTATAGTTATAGGTTTACTTTGGTAAGATTTATTTTTACAGGTTATTTACATAATTGCAAGCCTTACATTCTGGGTAAAAAGTATTTTCTAATATTAATTTCATGCACAGCAGCAGGCTCATTTCTTTGGCCTATAAGACAATATAAATGCTGGATTTCTGAGCATTAGAAATTCTTTCAGCTCCTAATGTAACATCAGTGTATAGAAAAAAATACTCTTAACCAGAGATGGTTTTGCTGAATGTTCTAAAAATATTTCCTGCTGAATGTTGTCAAAAAATATAAATTAACATAATAGATGTCTGAGTTGTCAAATCTGGAAAGCAATTGCTTCACGCATCGCATTCAACGATGCCATTCTTCATCGTCCTTTAGCAGCCCTAGAGCTTTTAAAGCCTCCTGGAAAGTATCTTGCACTACGCCAACAAATCTTCGAAGATCTTCAAATGATGCTGCTTCCATACTCCGTTGGATTGGCTTCTCCGACTTCCGCGATTGTCTGAAATCTTTGCTTATTAATTATTATTACATGCATCAAACGATTATCGAGCTATTTTTTCGAATCTCCCACACGTAGAATTGAAGTAGATAACGACTTAGAATTGGTCTTAACAGCCCTTTGAAAATTTTAGCTAATTTGCGTGATTAAGCACTGTGCTATATTGTTAAAAAGAAAGGACATTTATAATTGTTTACTTTTGTCGCGTCATTTACTTTTGTTCCGAGGTCAACGAGAGACATGCCAGGGCACTCAAAAGTCACCTGATCATCGGAGTCCGAGCAATAATACAGTCTTCGTTGTCTCCATGTTGGAATTTAACAATCAGTATTTTTTCGTTTGTTGAAAACAATAAAGGATGGATTGTTGCTCGGGCCCTGATGATCAGGTGACTTTTGAGTGCCCTGGCCTGTCTCTCGTTGGCCTCGCTTTTGTTCTAGGCCAACGAGATAACAAGGCCTAGAAGCGGAAAAGTCACCTGACCATCGGAGTGCTAGCTACAATCAACCTTCATTGTTTCCAACAAAAGGAAAAGCACTGATTGTTAACATCCAAGATGGAGACAATGAAGGTTGGATGATTGTTGCTAGCATCCAGATGGTCAGGTGATTTTTTCGCTTCCAGGACTTGCTATTTCATTGGCCTCGCTTTTGTTAGCATCAAAGCCCCTTGCGTTTGATTTTGATTTAACGCAAGTAATTTTTTTTATTATGGCATATTGTTGATTCGCCTTGCATTTGTTGGACATGAGATATACATTGTTGGTCCGCACATATTGTTGGAAACTCATGCACTGCCGCTTCATTGTTGAGTAGAGGTGGTGTTGGACCGTGACCACCGAGAGAGAAGGCCTCCGCAATGAAACTGAAGACATTGTTACATCATCATAGATAGTGCAAATTCAGGGCTTATTATTGGTAGAAATACGAATAACAATGCACTATCTATGTGATGCAACAATGTATTCAGTTTCATTGCGGAGGCCTTCTCTCTCGGTGGTCACGGTTGGACAGACAGACTAAGCAAAATATATTTTATGATATAATTCTCTTATCCCCGTCCGTACGTCCGAGGCCAACAAAGAAAATGACAACAATCCATTTGAAGCTAGGGATTGTTGTGGTTTAAGACAACGCTCAGTCATTGTTATTAATTAAATAAATAAAGTGAAAAAAATAATAATTCTCTTGGGCAGTCTAAAGCCAGAGATTGTTGTAGTAAGATAATACTCAACCATTGTTGTGAATTAAATAAATAAACTGAAAAATTTATGCTCCGATGATCAGTATATTATTGCAGAATATTAAGTTTTGAAAGCCGTTGATGCTCCACTTTCATTTCTTTACTCTTCAACCTGTACGGTTGATACCCGTCATGTGATTTCTAGTGTATATAGGATTGGTTAATGCGGTCATTGTAAATGTGGTCCTTCTTAGAGAGGCCCTAGCTCAGTGGGTGTGCAAATATAGCTTAAATATTTTGCATAACTTCATTTCAGACCTTTAGAAACAACTATAAAAAATTTTGAAAAATTTGGAGAACATTAGGTGGGGATCGTTGGTCTACTTTATATGGAATGACCCTCTAGATTAAAATATCTGCAACCCAGAGCAAAAATAAGTTCTCGTAGGCCGGTCATCGGACAATGCAGAAACAGAAAAACTTGCAAAGCCAACCGAACACATGCTGAAGAATAGTGAAGTTTATATTTCAAATATTTTGCCTAAACTTTTAAACAATCCCACAAAAAAAAAATCCTTCTTCTATCTATATATATAAAGAAGGATGTTTGTTTGTTTGTGGGTTTCTTTGTGGGTTTGTTTGTTTGATTTTTATACAAATCTACAGTTTTATTCCGATCTTGATAAAATTTCGCATACATGACCTTCAAAGCTTGCGGAAGGTCACTGTCTACCTCAGATTTCGAAAAAATAATAATTATTGATAAAAAATCGATATTCATGGTTATGGCAGGGCATATTAATGAGAAATATCTCATGACCAACAATGCAAGACAAAGTTTTTGCAACAATAAGTATCAACAATGGTATCAACATGCAATTCACAAACACTCTGCACGGACCAACAATATATATTTCATGACCAACAATGCAAATAAAAGTTTGTGCAACAGTAGGTATCAACAATGGTGTCAACACGCAATGCACCAACACTATGCAAGGATCAGCAATATATGTCTCATGACCAACAATTCAAGGCAAAGTTTGTGCAATATAGAATTCAATGCATAGAATTTCTGATATTCAGGCTTTTCTTAGAAAAGAGAATTCTTAGTACATAACAATTTCTTGAAAATCTTTAAAAATGATCAGTAACTGGAGATAATGATTTAGCAAACTATTGTGAAAGAGTGAATGACGATAGAGGAAGCACTCCTTTAGCTCCATGCTGTATTGAGCAAATGCTAAGCAAGTAAATTGAAGAATCGGCGACCGCTAGACTACACAAAGTGATGAATGGCCAATTTTTGCTTCAAGACATCGAAAGAAGAAAGGAAATTGCAACAACATCATGTGTACATCTAAAGTGAGATTACGTGAGTAAAAAATTATTTAGACTAGAAGGCATCCTTGGAGAGGTCCATCCATTGTGAGCCTTTAAAAAAGTATTTTTCGGTAAATCAAGTTCCGGTATATCACCTAGAATGGATTTTTTCAGTGAAGAACTTGATTTTTATCACCTAGAATCAAGTTCCTGTCTTTCGGATTTTTCTTAGAATGGCTAGTCCCTTCGCTCTATTTTGTAGTGATTGAGTTATTATTTAACCAATTTAGAGGTTTAATTTAGCTTTTTGATGTTGTTCTCTTTACCTATAAGCGTAATTATCCCGGGTAACGCTGGGTCCTCTGCTAGTATTCTAATAAAGTAAACAGATCATTATTTATTTGCAATAAATCATTACGCTAAGGAAATTTAAGTGAGTAAACTCATGACATTTGGAGCCTGTTTGCTCATAGAGACACGATATCTTACTTACTCTGTTTGCGACTAGTCATCACACTGTTGTGCCAATGAACAAGAAAATGCACATAAAAACTTTTTAAGCACGTACTTATACCTTAGAAAGTGCACTAAAAAGTAAAAAATATAATTTAAAAAAGGTAAAAGTATGGTGATGCCGTTTACTTTATTTTATTATGTGGGTATTTTCGTTTTAAAATTTTAATACTAAATCCATCGCCACATTTTTATCGTTTTAATTATTTTTTTTAATGCGCTTTCTAAGATAAAAATGCGTGCTTAAAAAGTTTTTTATAGTTTTATTGTATTCTTTTTAGTCTTTATTTTTTTTAAAAGAACATGCTTTAACATGATAACTACCAAACCCACAAAAAACTTTGTAAATCTGAAAAAGTGACCTATCCCCTGCCCAGCATTTTAATTAAATGAAGAAAACCTGACGAGGTAGCCCATTCTCTACTGGGAAGGAAATTAAATGAAAATCAGTTTAAATCCTTTT
This sequence comes from Rhysida immarginata, assembly GCA_023313115.1. Taxonomy (NCBI): domain Eukaryota; kingdom Metazoa; phylum Arthropoda; class Chilopoda; order Scolopendromorpha; family Scolopendridae; genus Rhysida; species Rhysida immarginata. Next base: position 2,591,122 of record JAHWFO010057934.1, on the reverse strand, counting down.
TAAGAATTCGAATTTTGAAATTTTTATTGGATTGTATTTTCTCCAGAAATGAACCAGGGTGTCAGATTTGGTTCGTTTGAACAAAGGGAAGTAAACGAAATATTAATTACAAAATTTGCGCAAAAGAGAAATTAAATACAAGATGTCCCAAATTGATGTATACATTCCTTGAAACGTTATAACTCAGCAACGAAATGAGATAGAAATACGAGGGTAGCCCAGAAAGTAATGCCACAATTTTTTTCTTCAACAATTATTTATTGAACACAATGAAACTTATAAACACGAAAGAATGATGTTTCTTCTACACTCCATATTTATCCACATAATCTCCGTTCCGTTCTATTGCCTTCCTCCAGCGAGACACAAGGGCGTGCATGCCCTGTCGGTACCAGTCCTTGTCTGTCCACGCAGCCATGTCTTCACTGTGCGAATCACCTCTTCGTCATCCTCAGAATGTCTTCCACGAATGGCATTCTTCAATGGCCCAAACAAGTGAATGTGATAACAGTATGCAACCCTGTTTCGTGATGTGTTCCGACGTCTTCAAACTGGTGTGAGGGCGAGCGTCATCGTGTTGAAGCAAACAATCAATTGGTTTGTTATGGCGTCCAGGTCGCTGGAAGCGCTTCTTGAGTTTGGTTAATGTGTTCACATAAGCCTGTCGGCATCACATCAATGGGTATGACACCATCACAGTCCCAAAACACAGTGATCATGACCTTACCAGCAGAAGGAGGAGTTGCTTTGATTTTTTCTTCTATGGAGAGTGCAGATGACGCCATTCTATCGATTGTCGTTTTGTTTCGGGCTCAAAATGGTGCACCCAGGTTTCATCAGCTGTCACAATCCGGGACAAGAAGGCTTCCCCATCAACTTCCAGACGTTGCAGCAACTCAGAGGAAATGTTTTTTCTCAGAGCTTTGTGTTCCTCCGTAAGACAGCGCGGAACCCATCGTAAACACGTTTTTCTGTAATCAAGACAACGTATGATTTCACTCGCACTTCCTTTGTTGATTGATAGCTCCAGCGTCAACTGCCGAGTCGTTCTGCGTCGGTCCTATTGAATGAGCGCATCAGCACGCTGCATCTTGTCAGGTGTGACAGCCGAGGATGGCCGCCCCGACCGCGGCAAATCTTGCAGCTCCGCCGAACTGCTTTCTGTTGGCCTTACCCTCTGTGCCCAGCGACTAACCGTAGTTCTTTCGACTGCTAATGCTCCATAAACTGCACATAAACGTTTGTGAATGTTTCCAACCGTTTCTTGCTCCGCAGTGAGAAATTCAATGACGACAGTCTGCTTGTAACGTACATCACTTACAGACGCCATGTTGTTCCATTGCTACACGTACGCTATCTGTCGGAAGAAACGGAAAAATTGCGCGCGCACTTCGAAACTTTCAAAGAATGCATATCTGTCACAAAGGATTGCTACAGTTACGGGCTCCAGTATTTCTAGTAGACGACGTAAGCGAAGAAATAATCCGCAATCAAGAGACAACTGCTTCTATATGATCCCTGATTGCGGAAGGAAGAGAAGAAAGCGACGCAAGCGAATGCGCATAAGAAAGGCGGACGGGCGGGAGCTTGAAATCGGGGATTCGGCTAGTGAGATTGATAGGGGAAGGTCTCCCGTTAATCAGCTCTCCATCTCATCAGAACGCTTTCGAGAAGGTTCTATGAGAAAGTGCTCAACGAAGCGGACGCTGAAGGAAAGTACAAAACGGGGAAGTGCTTTAGCGAGCCACGTGGACATTGACTTGTGCGTAGACAGTAACATTATTACGTCTCTTAATTTTATTGATGATTCCCCTTCATTAGTTTGCTCTTCAGTGTCTTTAAATGTGGATAGCTCGTCGAACGAATCTTCGCCCTCATCGTTTGCTATGGATGTCACGAGTGGACCGCTTCGAACCTCAAGCTACGTTCCTACAGAGCAGAGGACAGCGTTACAAACCACCGACTCCTCCATTAAGATAAAAAGCAACACAAGAAGAAAAGGACGACGCTCCCTCCGAGCCGAGGACAGCTTTATTTCCGAGACAACTCGACAGATTTGGACCAGGTCACAATCCATTTTATTCTCTCGACTAGAATCGAAACGTCACTCGTCGTGGTAACAGAACTTCGAGTGCGTTCATGCTACGGCGTTTTCCCTACAGCAGAGTTAACGCCATTTTCTCCAGACGACGTAGTCGCCGGAATATTTCCCTGGGCCATTCCAGCTTTTATAAGGGAGAGTCTCGGCATCTTCGCCCCACTCACGAGATAAGCCGATATTCCAAGTTTAGCTAAGTTAAAAACCCTTGTTAATATTTGCTTTATGAGGCCCCACTGTAAATGTTTGAGGCCTAGCAAATCAGCTCTCACTCTCCGCACTTTGCCTTGCATATAAGTTTTGTTCTCCGCTGTAAAGCTGAGCGACACACTAGCCTAAGTACCTTAATAGTATTCTAGAAATATATTTAGGCTTAATGAGCGTCGAGCTGGTTAAGGGTGCTAGTTATTATTTGCGTAATTTATTTAGAGATAGCTTTGCTTTAATCTATTGAGGGATTTATGCTTCAGGGGAGAATCCAGACCATTGCTATTCTTAACTAATGGCTACTTTATTTATATTCCGTAGCTTCCCTTGCGGTCTGGTCCACAGATCAACGTTCTGCGTAACCGCGTGATACAAAGCGGCCAGCAGCAGCCTACCCATTCACCTACTAAAGAAAAGTTATCCCGCTTCAAAGAAAATCGCCTATACACTTACCTATTATACTTTCGTTTGGGCTGGTAAAAGTTTTGTTAGGAAGACGTGGCTCCTCATTTTATCCATTACAGGAATAAGGACACCCGTCTTTTCTGATACGTACCTCAACTTTTGTAAGCGGGAAATTCTCGCCTTTATGTTTGGGTGATTTTCCACATGTTAGTGGAATTCCCCCTTAACCATTCATTATTTGTTAGGAGTACTACATCACCTTAAGTGAGCGGACTCCCCTCTTATTATATCAATCTGTTTTGTACTATTAATTCGATAAGGAATTACAGTTCAATGATTATAAAGAAATTAATAAATATGTGCTCCTTGTTCACGTAACTCTTGTACACTCACACTCTTCCACTGCGCATGTTCGTGACAATATCTCAAGTTTCGTATTCATATCATTGTTGGGGACGGAGAAAAAAATTGTGGTGCATTACTTTCTGGGCAACCCTCGTATAAGGTTTGTTGTGTATGATCCCGGCGGCGCTGGAAAAGCATAGCAACACGTTCATTTTGTTCATTTGTTTATAAACCAAAATGGCGGTAAGACTTTCATTCGATGAACGTAAGTGGATACAGAAGTGTTATTGGAAAGTGGAGAATGTTGTTGAGGTTCAACGACGTTGGAGGGTTGAATTTCGTACACCACCGCCAACAAGGGTAAACAATAACAAAACTCCGAGACAAGTTTGAAGCCGAAGGAACGGTGACAGATGTGTTGAAAATCGGTGCGGAAGAAAGAGAAGTTTCCATCTCGATGTCCTGATTTAATCCCTCTCGACTTCTACTTTTGGGAAACTTTCAAGAACACGGTGTATGCCACAAACCCACAAACACTGACGGAATTAAGAAATAAGATTGAACATTCCATCAATGATATTCCATTAGCTACAATCCATTCGGTATGTCGCTCTGTTCGACGTCGGTGTTGGGAGTGTACTGTGGCAGAAGGTTGACATTTTGAACATGTACGGGCTTAAGGATTTTAAGGAACAAAATACAACAAACATTATATTTCATCTCATTTCGTTGTTGAATTATAAGGTTTCAAAGAGTGTATGCATCCATGCTTGCGCATGTACAGTTAAACTTTATTTAGTCAAAATGCTCATATTAGATCAAATATTTAATATTTCAATATTCTGATTGCAGGGTGTTGTCACAACTATAGTTTGTCGAATTTCCTGAAGATGGCGCATGTAAGTCAAGTTAAATAAAAGTGTGCAAAAAAACTAATTGTTGTTAATTTGATCATCAATGCGAGCAGAGTTGTTGACTGTGACGTCCTTGTAGAGACGTCTTTGTTCATGTTCAGCCAGCGTAATGCATTGTTAACGCTTTTCCGAGATACAGAAAACTGTTACATATTAAACATAAATTATAAATTATTTACGAATAAGTCAATAACGACTGAAATATGCATTGTCATAGAGAAGATGACATTGTAGAGCTGTAGCTAGCCAGGAAGTGAGCGAAATATTGATTAAAAAATTTTCTCACAATAACACCGTCAAACCTACCTCAGACAAATCAGCCAACGCATTTCACAAATGAGAGCAGCTAAAGATGCTAAAGCAGAAGCATTCCAGAAAACATATTAACATATGCTGCGAATACTTCTGCCAGATCTGTTCCAAACGATATTACCCAAATCAAGTACCTAATTGGGAATGTAAATTTGGATGATGCGCCATATCTGCCACAAGAACTTGCGGTGGTGTTATCCCTTCGTTGCAAAAGGCACCTGACAAGCAGAAATCAAACACCTCTGCCAAAGGTCTATAGGAACAATCTCGATTGTGGTGTAATCCCAGATGTGATAAAGCTGTTTACACAATGTCACCTCGTAAAATGCAAGTGAATGCCAAATCACGTGAGGTGACATCGTTTCGTGACGAAAATAGAAGCAAGCAACTGTCTCACCCCCGTGGATAGCAATTGAGCTCCACGATTCGCTAAGAAACGGGGGATGCAAATGAGCAGCGGGAAATTTAAAGATAAAAGAGATCTCGGCGAGGAAAATAGCAGACTGAGTGCTTCTTCCATGGCACAAGGAAGGAAAGGAATTCTGCAACATTCCCGATGACATCGTGATGGCCGTTTGACGCAGCAAAGCGGTGAGTAATGCAATTTGAACTTTACAAATTTGTTTCTAAGAGACTTTGATTATTTCGCTTCACATCAGCATGATACGAGTGAAGGCAACGGTTGGAATCGTCAAAGCTCATCGGTCGTAAATTGTCACAAGGCAAGGATAGTCAAGAATCGACTACGCTCATCTCGGAGGCAATGTACTGGTCAACGGAAGCAAGTGTCAGGGAAAACGGAGCAAGAAGATAGGATACTCCTGCATTCGTCTCGAGAAACAGCGGCGGTAGAAGGAGCATACAAGGAAGACTGCCCGCTTATCTCTCACGCAAGTACCATAGCCGCTAACGTAACAGAAGACATTACTAATATTAATGAAACTGACTTTAATAATGTTTTAATGCCCTTTACTATCTTAAACGAAATTCTTATTGATAATCGTGACGGTTTTGTGAATGCACAGATTCTCTCGCCTAATTCTATTTCTGCAGACTATTCAGAACTTTTTCCATTGAGTATTAGCAGCTTGGGTTCATCAACGCTTGGTACCCCGTCGGTAAATCCCCAAGGCGAATTCAGCAAGCATTTACTTCGGCAGTATTCATCCGGATGGACTAAAGGAACCTCGTCGCTACCCGTGCGAAATTCTCTCATCCGGTAACGTCGCCTGGGCCCAGATTGGCTTACCGCGCTTGGTGAGCGGCAACGCGGCGTGCGGTATCCAAACATCATTCTTTATAGTAGACTTTAAAGGTTATTCCTGCTATGGGTGTTGTGATATTTTTGCTAATGTTTCTTTAAGTTTGTGCTTTTTGCAGTTACCTCCATCTGGTCGACAAACCCTCAGTGGTGGCCGTTTTCCTACGGTCGAGGAACGGGCATTTCATCCCACTTCATTAGAAGCGATTGCATCCGACGAGCCATGCAGTTTTGCGTCGAGCACATTTGGAAAGAGAAAGAATTCATTCTAAACGCTTCCACGTATATTAATAATAAACTTTTACAATTTTCGAAAATGATTTATGAATTATAATTCACTAAGAAATTTAATAGTTGAATTGTGAAAAAAAAAAGTTTAGGTAAAGCTTTGTTTTTTAACTTGATTGATAGTCTTACATTAAAATACTTCATTTACACATCTCGTCTCCCATCCCATCTCTGTTATCGTATTTTAGCGCACTTTGGTATATTTCAATTTAAAATACGTGACACACAACCGAACATCGCCTACTTGTACGGATCATATCATTCATGAAGGCCGTCAAGTAAAATGGCCTTGACGGTTTTAAAGGGTAAGTCGTGCTCTTCGCTCAGGATGTGTTCAAAGTCACGGGAACTCCCATTAATGCTTCCGAAATCATCTGATAATAATGGAATCGTTGTCATCACTGAATATATGGAGAATCTCAACATCACTCATCAGTTCTCTGTATCCGTAGCCGATCTAAAAGACAGGCCCCGGCGCGGAAAAGTCACCTGACCATAGTAGGCCGAGTAAACTGTAACCATCATTGTTTCCATCTTGGATTTTAACAATCAGTATTTCTTCGTTTGCTAAACTAATGAAAGTTGGATTGTTGACTTACTATGCCCAGGTGATTTTTCCATGCGCTCATAATGCATTACGCTGGCTAATCATGGACAATCCTCCTCTCTACAGAGACGAAAACTTTGCTAGAATTGATGATCAAATTAATAACATTTACATAAAGCAGCTAACAACAGATAGTCATTACGTCATGATTGCCCTGTATACATATAAAACTTAAATTATAAATTACTTACGATTGAAACTAACGATTGAAACTTGCATTGTCATGCACAAGACGACATTGGAAAAAGTTTCAGAGTTGTAGGTAGTCAAGAAGTAAGCGAAATATTGATTACAAATTTGCGCACACAAGTGAAGTTAACTAAAAGTATGTAGATAGTATTAATTTAATGAAAAATTAAAGGGCATCAAACCATTCATATCATCGATACGAATCAAAACAATCATATATGTGCTACGAATCAATTTACGATTCCAGAAAGTTCATCACACCGTATTATAAATTATAACGTTTAAATTATCAAATCATTGCCAATGCTATACAAAAAAATGTTTACTTATTCTACGTAATTTTGCAGTTATTTTTCCCCCAAGGAGATTTGGCCAATGACCATCTATATGGTTTGTGCATTTTTCGTGGATAACATTTCTCGAGTGCTGCATTTCTTTTTAGTAAAAATGAATAACATGGCACGCAAAAGTTAATATGAAGATAATCTTCATAGCTAAATTAATTTTCAATTATGATACCGATGTTGCTGTAGACAAAGCCTTGAACAAAAATACTGGATTCGGCAATAATTTATTTCGGTAACTCGCAATTCTTTATGTTTAAAGCTGCGATGGGAGTAATTCCGAAATATTTAATTAATTACGTCAAATTGATATTAATGAGCCAATTTTGCGCTCCATAACCAAAAACCTGGGCAAGAGTCTATCATGACTGAATCTACACTGTTTCGTTTAGAATATCCCCATTATATCCGGCAAGCAGCGAAATTTGGGAAAGCTTGCTTTTTTCCTCATTGTGGTTGCTTAATAAGACATGAATCTTCGATGCGAAAGTGAAAGTAATACAAGAATAGATAGGTTGTATATGAATTGGAAATAGAACATTATTATTCTAATCTATGTATTTGTACTGCCTTCAACCTCCATCATTAAAAAATAAGAAACATTCTTAAAGTGACTTTTTAAAAATCAAGTTAGCTGGATAGATATGTGTCTAAACTTATTTGGGGGAAATAGATCCTCAAAAGTTTAATCTTTATATATGGAGATTGAACATTTCATTTCTCGCATGAAGACTGTAGCGCCGCGTAGATGACAAATGAAAAATGAACACCCAGAAGGGATGATGTCGAAACAAGACTATGATTGCAAGTACAACGTCGTATAACATTGTTATTGAAGATGCTGGGTGTCAGTTTCTTCACGCTCAAACATTTGTAACGTCTATAATCCCCTCCTCTTGCTGCGGTGCAAGCCTAAACTCTGGTATGAATTCGATCATACAGACGACGAATATTATCGTGAAGAATTATCATTCGATGCACGTTCCGCATGTAAGCGTTCGATGGGCACGGATGACAGGTCATCCATACAGTCTCACACATGCTCGATTGGAAAGGTCTGTTGATAAGATTGACCACGGATGTTGACGTACATGATAAGAGCATGTTGAGTTACACGAGCTGCATGTACTTGTTCGTTGTCTTACTGGAAGAGAATGTCTGTTATGTCTGAAAAAAAAAGAGAGAGACCATAACGGCTGGATGATTTTCTGGACGTAGGATTCAGCATCCAATGTTCCCTCTACAAACTGCTGACAGACAGACCACCCTACACGATTACTCCAAGCAGCCATTGTTTCTTGGCACCATTGGAGGCTCATCCAAAGGAATCTGTAATCGCAGTCCTGCCAAAGGAATCTGTAACCGCAGTCCTGTTTCCAGGAGACGAGCTGACAGATGTGGTGTGATTGTGGTTCGAATTTGAGTGGACGTGACTGTTTATTCTGCTGAAGTGCCCGTTCGAATGAGCTGATCCTGACGTTCATCTGAAAGTTTGTGGTGTCCAGCGGGTAATGGGTTGAGAACCGTAGCGGGCCATGCGCCATTTTTTAATAACTGACAAAATGAAGGTTAAAATTTACTGGACAATATAATTTACTGAATGCATAATAGTCAATGTAATCTATAAGATTCACTCTACCTTTGCTCAAAAAACTAACTCTATTGTATTTTTACAGAGATGTGGTTACGGATTCTTTTGGCAGGACTGCGATTACAGATTCCTTTGGATGAGCCTCCAATGGTGCCAAGAAACAATGACTGCTTGGAGTAATCGTCTTTCAGCAGTCGCTCGCTTCTAGTATTTGTATTCATGAATGCTGAATCCTACGTCCCGAAAATCATCCAGCCGCTATGGTCTCTCAGAGAGTAAGGTTAGTATTCTTTCAAAAAATATTTATTTGACGAATGTCCACTATAATTTATTCCTTGCCGTCTCCACATTTCAAACTCGTTCTTGATCTCTTCATCGTCGAGGATGGTTCATTTCCGGCAAGATGTTTCTTCAGGTTAAAAAACAAGTGCAGAAATTCATCATTTCCTGTGTTTGTCATGAACATCGGTCCTGTCTCCAAAGAATTCACGACATCATTTCCGTTACTTATTCTCGATTCTCAATGTTTTCATATACGGGAATAAGTGCTTTGTAAATATCCACTAAGCGCTTACCCTGTGCTTGGAAAAAACGTATGTGCTTACCCTGTGCTTACACGTGTTACTTGCAGCAATGAAGAACAGCCACGAGAGGGAAGTGGAACGCTAACAGTTAAAGCCAGTATGTGAATAGCAACTTACGCAATAAAATATTACTTGTCCGCCTACAGGGACTGTAACATTACTTTCCGGACACGCCTCGTATTTCAATTTTTGAGACGAATACATCTGACAAAATTTTCCGTAACCTCTCCTAATGTTGCGCCATCAATCTCTCGGAAAGCACTGGTAATGATTTCCTGTAAGGCTTATCCGTAAGTTTTAGGGTTTATTACCGTATTCCAATTATTTTAGATGTTCCCAGAAAAGAAAGAATCGGACGATCTGGGTTCGAAAAGTCGGATGATCTTAGTGCCATAAACTTTCGGAAATGTGTCCATCCTAATAATTTGCACAGCTATGTTGTTACAAGGACTACGCCAAATATGAGATTATATTCTTACCCATCACTACTTGTATTCTTACTCTCCACTACTCGTAGATGTTTTGCAATAAAATTTTTCTTGAATATTCTTTCAACTTGCTCATTATAAAGATGTTTCATTCATGTGCAGGGTGTTGGAAAAATATACAGGCAAGTACTGCTGGGTAGCCTATCCTCTTGCTTCAGGGGCCGCTTCATAAAGTGATAATTGGGAAATTTTATTTTGTTAACCCATTTACGGCGAAATTGGTAAAAATGGAAATTGAGACTTCATATCTTAAATTTATACTAGCAGATACCCATAGCTTCACTCACGGTAAAATGATATAAGTGAAATGACCCTTGTTATGCAAATAATACTTCTGTAGATTATGGCATTTTATGGACTCTTTACTAATCAGCAAATCAGAAATCAAAACCAAACTAAATAGTGAAGGTGGACATGCCCACAGTAAGTAACATTCCGAATTTCAACCTTCTATCTCAAAAAATGTAGAAATGATGATGGGTGATTCAAATCGTTTGTAAAATAAAACCAATAAGCAGCTCCATTTTTCCGCTACTTAATAATAAGCTTATAGTTATGAGCACTTGAGCAATCGTGCGTCGACAAAGCGATTTCACGTGCGCGCGCCGATGTCAATAATGCTTAAAAGATGAACAGAAAGTAACAATGTATTCCTTCTTGACAAATCGATTGTTATATGACATGCCAGTATCTTTGAATTCTTTACACTCACTGTTTTAGCACGTGAATTTGACTTGAAGGGATCCACGAGAAATTCTGAAAAGTTGATACGGCCGAGCTAAGACTTTGATGGTCATATTTCTGAAAACAGAATTTGAAAAAGTTAATATGTTATCGTGCAAACGGCGGACGGACGGCCAGACGGCCGGATAAACGTACAGACCAAGGGCGCATTCTTAAAAGTAGCTTTTATGCTAAAGCTCCTAATAAAGTAAAAAGTTTGGAAAACATTTCTTGGAACTTTTGAATACCTTTGGTTTTAACATTTCTTTATTAGGAGCTTTAGCAGTGAAGCAAAAATACATTTATGCATTTATTAAAAAGAAATTACCCCCCCCCCCCCCCGAGTAGGTTAAGGCAAGTAGCAGATCCTGTAGTCATCTATTTTTACCCCTTTATCTGCACTTTTTACCTCTCCCCAAGTTTTTTAAATAAAAACTTTATTTTCTCGAACGTAATATGTAGAAAATGTAATAAAGCTCGTATTTTCTTTCCTTTCTCATCATTTTCGAACGTATGATATATCACATGCCATATGTTCCCATTGTTGTAAAGACCAAGTGACTGCCACCCCCGCAAATCCGACCCCAATTGTAGATCTTGCTAGAGGAATCAGGATACTGAATCACGCTTTTACTTACCTAATTGCACATAGATATGTTGTCCCCTCTGAATCCCACCCACGTAATTCCGACCCCAGTGTACCAATCAACACTAAACTAAACAGTGCAGATGGACATGCCCATAGGAAGCTATATTCCGGATTTCAACATTCTACCTCAAAAATTGTATAAATTATGAAGGGGACGGACTGACATTATGAAACCAATAAGTAACTCCATTCTTCCGATACTTAATAATATACAGAGTGCTTACAAAAGAACTTCACACTTTTAAAAATTTATTACATCAAAGCTATTCAGAATATAGACACACCACATACGGATTCTTAAAGAAAAACTCTTGACGTTTATTGTGACACAGTTAAAGATGTTCAATATACCCCCTGTCGTGCCACGGCATATATCAATGCGGTAGTCGAATTCGTGCCAAACCCGCATTAACAATCTCCATCAATCCCACGTATCGCTATCGTAATGCGTTCATGCAGCTCGTCTAGGTCACGGGGAAGGGGTAGGGTGAAGACCTTGTCCTTTACACACTCCCATAAAAAGAAATCACAAGGTGTGAGGTCGGGGCTCCGCGGTGGCCACTTTGCAAGTTCCAGTGGACTGCGGGTTTGGGACGAATTCAACTACAGGGGGGCATATTGAACATCTTTAACTGTGTCACAATAAACTTCAAGAGTTTTTCTTTAAGAATCCGTATTGTGGTGTGTCTATATTCTGAAAAGCTCTGATATAAAAATTTTTTAAAAGTATGAAGTTCTTTTGTAATCATTCTGTAGATTATGAGCACTTCAGCAATCGTGCGTCGACAAAGCGATTTCACGTGCACGCGCCGATGTCAGTAATGCTTAAAAGATGAACAGAAAGTAACAATGTATTTCTTCTTGACAAATCGATTGTTATATGACATGCCGTTATCTTGGTATTCATTACATTCACTGTTTTAGAACATGAATTTGACTGGAAGGGTTCCACGAAAAATTCTGAAAAGTTGATACGGCCGAGCTAAGACTTTTATGGTCATATTTCTGAAAACAGAATTTGAAAAAGTCAATCCGTTTATGCTAAAGCTCCTAATAAGAATGCGCCCTTGGTCTGTACGTGTATCCGGCCGTCCGTCCGGCCGTCCGCCGTTTGCACGATAACTTGAAATCGAATTTTCCTTTTCAAATTCTGTTTTCAGAAATATGACCATCAAAGTCTTATGTAGGACGTATCAACTTATCAGAATTTTTCGTGGACCCCTTCAAGTCGAATTCATGTTCTAAAACAGTGAATGTAATGAATACCAAGATAACGGCATGTCATATAACAATCGATTTGTCAAGAAAGAATACATTGTTACTTTCTGTTCATCTTTAAAGCATTACTGACATCACGCGCGAACACGTGAAATCGCTTTGTCGACGCACGATTGCTCAAGTGCTCAAAATCTGTAGTATTAGGTAGCCGAAGAATGGAGCTACTTACTGGTTTTATAATGTCTTAACTGTGTAACCCTTCCAAATTTCTACATTTTTTGAGGTTGAAGATTGAAATTTGGAATGTAGCTTCCTATGGGCATGTCCATCTGCACTATTTAGTTTGGTTTTGATTGGTACACTGGGGTCGGAATTACGGGGGTGGGATTCAGAGAGGACAACATATCTATGTGCTATTTAGGTACGTAAAGGCGTGAAATCCAGTATCCAAATTCCTCTAGGCAAGATCTACAGTACTATGAAGTTTAGTGTTCTAGGACACCTGCCACCCGGACAACCGCCACCCGGACAACTGCGACCTAGGATAATCGCCACCTAGGACAATCGCCACCTAGGACAATTGCCACCGAGGATGATTGCCACCAAGGACAATTGCTACCCAGAATGCTCAAGACAAGAGCTCAAATTTAATTCGAATGTTTTACTTTAGAATTTGAACGAAGTTTTAAACTGAAAACTTGAAATTTCAAATTACAATGCGATTTCAATTACAAAATATGTAAAATAAACTTCTTTCACGTAGAGGGTTAATAGAGAGATTTAGTGATGAAAATGTTGAGGTAAATATAAATAAAGAAAATATTAATAAAGAAAATAAAATCTTCGGGGGGGGGGGGGGCGGTGACAAAATGTGCTTATTTTGTGCTGAAGTCTTCATTAAACTCCATTCCTCGTTTTCAATTACATAAAATTATAGCATATAAGTTAACTCCATGAAGGAAGGCGGACTAATTCGAGAGAATTTGCCATTGGAGTTATACACACTCATTTGTGCTATAACTTCAGCAATTACATAACGAGTCGGAATAAAAAATATTTCGACTACAATAATAAATAAAATTTTCAATAGCGCTTAACTGAACAATGGTTCAGCAATTTATTGGAATCATAATTCACGAAAATTAATTTTGTTTAAATTTTGAAAAAAAAATTAATTTCATTTTTTAAATTTTTCTTCATGTTTAATGAAAATGTAATTATTTGTTTTATTTATATAATTATATTTTTAGTAAGTATTATTTGAAACTTAAATTATTACTTCCTATTATAGCAGTAGGCAGGATATTTTCATTTTGATGTTAGGCTGAATCATAATACTTGATGTTAGATACTGAATATCGGTTATCGATAATTATGAATTTTAGATAGTATCCGTCGGAAAATTGACTACTTGTCAATACAAAAATTTATTGATTTTTTCTGTTTTGGTTCTATTTCGCTATGACTCGCCATTTCGAGATATAGCCTATTTCAGGAATCGTTCGCCGCTAATATCATCATTCATTTCTTGAATGGGACATTTCTTGAATGGGTTAATAACCCCTGCCCACCCCGTCCAGAGGATCATAAGGCAGAAAAAAATGAAACCACAGCCGAGGGTGTCCCTGCCACATCCCATAGGCAGAACCAGCGGAGAAAGGGATGAGGCGCTGAAAGTGGAAGTTTGTTGATAGGACCCTCAAGGGTAAAGGAAAAAATTATTATAATTTCAGATCAAGCAAAATGACCAAGAATAACCAAATAAAAATTGTAAGAAACGCTTGTACTACACAGAACTATGCATTGTACACCGAAAATTAAGTACATCAAATATTACTGTATACCTATAGATTTTGAAAAATTGTAACTAAATAGCGAAATATTGTTCTCATTTACAAGCAGTGAGAGAGTTACATTTTTCTATATTTAATGAATGAATAGTGAATTCTGTATTTTAGTCTGTCCGCACTAACAAGAACAACAGGAAACCACTATTCCACATCAAAGGTTTATTGGCTGCCGAAATGCGCATACGTTGTAATAAACCTTTGATAAGGAATAGTGGTTTCCTGTTGTTCTTGCTAATCTGTGTCCACAGTTTCTGGCTCCATCTCCTTCTGTCCGCACTATTTTAAGATGATAAATGAAATGAATGCGTCTTTCATCGCTGATTACGAATATTGCATTCAATTTTCTGGGGAAAATTCGAATAGCTGAAATAGGAGGAATCGTTCGCCACTAGTATCATCATTCAGTGGGCATCTCTTCTGCCCATGCAAGAGATCTCCTTCTCCTCTGCGTATGGGCGCTAATTGCCCCCATTCCTTCCCCTCCACCTTCCTTAACTCTTTACTCCTGCCACTCTGGCTCTCTATACTCCCCACCCCCACCCCTGTGTTTCTAAACTTTAGATTTTGTTGTATTTCTCAAAACGTTCAATTTATCATCATTGTGGGAAAAAAAACGTTGGGTGGATATTATTTGGAACCCAACACAGAAACCAATTAAAAAATAAACTTATATAAAATTCCTAAGGTCAGCAACAATCAAATAGATGTTTACAAAGAGAATCAAGATATCATTAACAAGATTAATGTGCTTGGTGGATTGATTGCAAATTCATTTTCGCTTATAATAATGAGTACACTGATGAATACAAAAAACTTGCCAATCACCTAGATGCTGCTATTACAATTCTGAACAAAAAATTTTTTAGAAAAGAAAAATATTAACATAGGCCAAAAAATCTCTCCCCAGAAAAATTTATTTTCCACCAAGAGAAAGAGAATCCTCAGGGAAGTAGACTTAAACAGACCTACTGTTAATGAGATAAATCAAATCACAGCATCTCTTCAGAATCCGGCACAAGCTATACTTGCTGTTCATACAGAGTTTGATCGTACTTATACTTCAACAAAATCTTGATAAAAATAATTCCCAAATATTTCCCCTATTACACAAAGTATAACATTCCAAAATCTTATTCTTCAATTTGATTATATTCTCATTAGGCTTGCATGTACATTTTTACAACTGACAAAAAAATAAAATATATCTTGTGCTAAAAATTCTTTGTAAGCATTTGGTAAATTAAATGTGCTTATTTTGTTTTATATTTAAAACTAGCAAAGGTACCCGGCCTTGCCCGGGATAATTACACTTGGATGTAAACAGAACAATCTCAAAAAATTAAATTAAATTTTGCAATATTTTAAAAATAAACACATGAAAATGCTTAGAATTAATACAGTAAAAATTCTTAATGAAAATTCGAAAAAAAATCTTTTTAAAGGTTCACAATGGCTGGACCTCTCCAAGGATGCCACTGCTAGTCTAAATAATTTCTTACTCACGTAATCTTACCTCAGATGTATACTTAGTGTTGTTGCAATTTCCACTCTTCTCTCGATGTGTTGAAGTAAAACTTGGGCATTCATCACTTTGTACAGTCTAGCGGTCGCCGATTCTTCTATTTACTTGCTTCCCATTTGCTCAATACATCACAGAGCTAAAGGGCCAATCGACCGAATGACCACAAAGATCAGTAGACACCTGAAGATTGAACAGGTCACGACCCTTAGAAAGGAATTAGCTGACTACAAAAATGTATTGGTGTTACCATACAACGTACAGTTGAATCGAGGCCTAAAAAAGCTGTGTAGTGACTTCAGTATTAAAGTAGCCTTCAGGAGCGTTAATACGGTGAAGAGGAGTTTATGTGCAGCAAAGGACAAAATCCCCGCGGAGGAACGAGCAGGTGTCTATAAGTTTGGGTGTGCCACGTGTGGACACTTCTATTTGGGCAGCTCACTGAGAGGCGTGGCCAAACGAAAGACAGAACACATAGCCAGCATAAAGAATTTTAAAATCGGTGTTTCATCCTTTGCTGACCATATTTTGAAGGAAAAGCATGATTATGATACCAATTCATTTAAAATTATTCACTCCGGTAAAGATCCCAAGTTAATACGTTTTTTAGAATCTCTGGAAATTGTAAAAAACAAAGCAACTAATCAACTACTCAACAATGATGACGGCCCTATGCCTGTAGGGGAATGGTTACCCCTCGCTAAGTTTATTCTTAAGTAATCGATATATCGATTCTTATAAAGTAAACGATATATCGGCTCTTATAAGTGGATTGCCTTCTAAGTGTAGATTCTGGAGGTGGATATTTTTAAATTTGAAATGATCGGGTCTTAACAGTTTAGCGTGATTGGTTGTTTTGTTTTGTGTTAGTCTAGTTGTAATTAGTTATTAAGGTTACTTTTCTGTAATTGGTCAATTATTGTTGTATTTTTCTTATAAATTCCGAGTTCTCTGTTTGTTAATCACTCACTGATGAAGAAAGCATAGCTTTCGAAATGTACATCTGAGGCATTATTAAATGATTATTGTGGATTTGTGGTTTCCCGTCGTCGTTAGTTTGATTATTGTGTCCACAGTTTCTTGGCTGTTTTCTCTTATTGCTTAGGATCAATAATTAAAAATACAAATCATTACTATTGAAAATTGGGGCCCCATATTGGAAAGACATAAACTTTAACAATCATATCAAAATTAGCCAATAATCAATTAACTTGTTAAAATAACGCGAAATCTTCTAAATTTACAAACATTTAATTGAAAACGTGCACCAGCACATGGGGAGCCAATGAGCCCATCATACTCTATGCCCAATCTGTAATGGCCTACAACACAGGCCGCAAGTACCTGACGAGAGTGAATAGATTGTGAGAACTATCCCACGAAAGCGTCACGCCCTCCTTTGTTTTGTTGCCAAACAGTGCTACAAATTAGCGCTGCAACTGCTTGGTCAACCAAGGGAGAGAGCATTAACCCCTCAACAACAACCTTTGGACCTTTCACTGTCCGCTCATAGACGCTGTAGACTTCACTCTATTCACTCACGTATCACAATACCTATAGGCATACGTTCAATAAACGTTCAAGGAAAGCCCCCACGTGACAGGCTTCGCTTCACAGACGCTAAATGGTTATGAATATCGTTTATTGTAAACATTTCTGTTTAACTTAATACAAATCTAACGCGATGTTGATCACTACTCAATGCCAGTGTGCTTCAGAGCCGTGCAATAAACAAATATTTAACTCAGATAGATTCTCATAAGAGAATTAACTGTCGATCTTGAACTATTAGTGGTAATCGTCACTTTCTTTTGATATGCACCTTCCCAAACGTTAAATTTCCCCACTGGTGATCGTAACTTCAAGTCTGTCTGTAATACTAAAATGGAGCGATCTCACCGCTCTGTTGCTGACTCATTCTTATCTTGGTCGGGAACTTCGTTCTAGGTGCATGCCTTCATGTCCGCTCACTTCCGACGTATAACAGTCACGCTCATTAAAAGAAAAACATAGCCATCATCAATTTACAGGACAGATTACTTAACATTAATTTGTAAACTTCATACAGGCCTGCTTTCATCAAGCTCCTATTTTCCAGTAGCAGACGCATCCAGAAACATCATCGCTGCTAGCTCGGGAGGGGGGACTCGAACGATCTTTTCATTTTAATATTTTTTTTAAAGCTTGCCTGCAAAAGGAAAACTGACAACGATCGCTCACTCTCCCAACAATCTCCCATTTCCTCCGGGTTTGTTGAGGCTCACATACTGAGAAAAGCTGCCCCAACAATGTCTGCTTACGATTTTCCAAACACTAGCGGCAGCTTCCCTCAGATAACTAAAAAAAAACTGTTTCCAACAATCAGGAAAATATCACCTACGTACTACAAAACTTAAAAATTCCTATACAGTAACTTGACTTATTTTTATTTAAAAAAATGCCACACACATGAACAATATTCGCAACCAAACCCACCACACAACTCTTACACAACTACCGCAACACAATCGCTACAAAACTCATTTATTCAACAA
>JAHWFO010057934.1:2561780-2572986 GCA_023313115.1 Rhysida immarginata | reverse complement strand
AACCAACTATGAAATAACAACAAAATACCAAACGAACTCAAAACACACACTGACACCAGTCACAGCTTCAAAATAATATCCACCCAACGTGTTTATATTCACAATGATGATAAATTGAACGTTTTGAGAAATTTAACAAAATCTATAGTTTTGAAACACAGGGGTGGTGGGGGGGGGAGTAAAGAGAGCGAGTGTGGCAAGAGTAAAGAGTGAAGGAACGTCGAGGGGGAGGAAGGGGGACAGAGGTATAGTGGCTAGAAGGGGTTAGGTTAGCAGAGGAGAGGGAGATCTCTTGCATGGGCAGAAGAGATGCGCACTGAATGAGGATACTAGTGGCGAACATTGATATAAAGGAAGAACATTGATATAGAGGAAGTTTTTCCTGTATATCATTGGTGGCGAACGATTCCTCCTATTTCAGCTATTCGAATTTTCCCCAGAAAATTGAATGCGATATTCGTAATCAGCGATGAAAGCCGCATTCATTTCATTTATCATCTTAAAATAGTGCGGACAGACTAAAATACAGAATTCACTATTCATTCATTAAATATAGAAAAATGTAACTCTCTCACTGCCTGTAAATTAGAACACTATTTCGCTAATTATTTGCTTTGAATGGATGACAATACTAAAAACAATATGTATTGATAATATTGTTAAATTAAATAAATAATAGCTTTTTGCTAAATTAAATAAAGGGGTCAGAATTTTCCAACTACTATGGCATTAAGTTTTCAATTATTCACAATATGTGAATGCACAAACTTATTGGAGTAACAAATTCTTAGCGGGTAGGTGGGTAATTCAAATGAACAACGTATTTTATTTTTTAAATAAAGATGGGTCTTGTAATAGCAATACGGTATCGTTTTATTTCTGTTCGACGCGTTTCGAGAATAATCTCAGGAATTCTGAACACTACCTGTAGGGATTCTGAAATCTATTTTTATGCTCGAAGGAAAAAGTATAGTTTGTACTCTCGGATAGGTAACTTTCTATGTCTATCGGTTTTTATATTATCTTTCTTTTTAATAACCGCCCAGTACAGTGCCTATTCATGCAGAAACCCATTTTGCCTTTGCCAGTTACGAGGAAAAAAAGCTTGAAAAAAAGACCCATTAGGCCTAATCTGTTTTTTTAATTTGTGTGTGTCTGCAACAAAATAAAAAGATTTAAGAGAGAAATATATTTTTATCACCATTAAATTTTGGCCGAGGCTATTTCTACTTCCTTTAATTCTTAATTAAGTCTGCTGTGATCTTAAAAAAAATATACGAACATAGACAAGCAATCAAAATAATAGAAAACAACCTAAAAACAAATAAAGTGGAAAAAAATATAATAGACGATATTATAGCAAGTTTAAAATTAATAAAAACCCACAACTGTTTTGAATTTAACAAAAAGTTTTATTAACAACAATATGGACTGAAATAATATCTGAAGTGGGATCCGGACGTTTGCTCTAACTGATATAAGCCCCGATTGTTTATATTTATAACTTTATAAAATCATCCATTTTCATATATACTGTAAATATTTTGCTATAATGCGATCCCCATTTTTTGATTCGTCCCTAACTTAGGAGAAATGAAATATGCAAGAATATACAGAAAAATCTCTATTATTTTTTACGATTTGAAAAATGTATAACCTGGATCTATACAATTAAAAAAAACTTCAAAGGCCTGATTCATTATCGCCTGTTTCTACAAAATTTTCCTTAATACAGTACAGAAGGTGATTTATTAAAATATTATACAAGATTATTTAAATTTGAGGAAAAGAAAAAAATTTAAGAATTAATTAGCACATCACCAATTATTAATTTTAACCTTAAAATTATTAGAGGTTTTAGTCACAATTTTTCTTAGAGAATTTTGTTTAGAAATTCGTGCCCAGTTCAATTCAGTTCGTTTAATGTACGTAGAAATAGCTTAGCCTGCAGAGGCCGGGCTATTTCTACGTACGTGGACTCCCGATCACGTTGACCAATCAGGACAAAGCAACTGTACGTAGAAATAGCCAGCTCTCTGACGGCTATTTATTTCTACGTACGTACGTGGAAATAGACACTCCGTTAAATTTTTATGACAGAATTAGAATATTTTTTTTTCGTTTTCGCATACTTTCAGTTCACACGTCAGTTCTATAGCAAAATAAATAAATAAATAAATAAAACTTGGCATAATAAAAAAAAATATTCCTGTAATTACAATGATTATAATGATAATTACAAAAAGATATTGTACTACAAAAATAAAAAAGGGTGCTGATTTTTAAATCCATTTTTCTGCTTTGGAAAGAGATGTAGAATACTTAAGCAGTTTCTTAACTTTGAGGTTCTTTTCTTGTAGGGTCTATCCAAGTGTTAATTTATTTTAAAAGAAATTGTCCATATTGATTTCATGAATTTATTCTTTTAGATAAATAATACATGTATTTTAAAAGCACATGTTTTGATATTTCTCTGAATTCTTTCAAAGTGACAGGAGGAGGATATAAAAGAAATGCCGACAAATCCCCCACATTTACTCTGCATTTCGGGATCCAGTCAAAACCCCCACCACACAAAACTTCTAGGCATAAAACCCACCGGTAAAAAAATCCGAGCCTTAAAGTGCAAGGGAGGGAAAAAAAACCCAGGTAAAAATCATTAAAAAATCATTAATCTAGCCATAGATTAAAAAATTTTATGTCCCAGGTAAAAATCATTTTTTTTATAATTTGTAGATCATTTTCATTGAGTTTTTTCCTCTTATAAGTTTTATCAATAATAATAATGTAACAACGTAGAACAATAATAATAGCAAGAAGTTAATCCTCCTGAGTAAGGTATAGGAAAGTAGCGGAAGCCCTGAGATCATCTATGCAGTATAACCAAGTATGAAGAAATATTAAAGACTTTTATTTCATTCTGGTCTTTGTATTCTTGTTCTATTTTCATTTATCTACTTTTTTTTCAGTTTTATTCTTCTTATTCTTTTCGTTCATTTTATAATTTTTAATTTCACTTCCTATATATTTAATGATTCTTGCTTCATTATACACATTTGTATTTTTATCTGAAAGACAGTTTTCATTTCTCTCATTTTTCTACAAATATTCTCTTCCCTCTTTGCCTTTCTATTTATGACACCCCCTTCGTAAACTCCCCCCTTTTTTGACTTTACATATGGTATTCATCTTCCCTCCTCCTGCTCTCTCTTCCTGTGTCCACTACTCCATTCTATTATTATTTAATATAAATAAATATATTTTTATCCCAAATTTATATTTTATTAACTTCTTATTCGTCATACATGGTCACGTGTTATCTCCTAAAAACGCAACATTTAATCATTTTCTTCTTCCATCAACCAATCTTTACAAATAACTTGTAAACACCGTGAATAAATTTGTTACCTTTCGAAGAATGCAGCCGGTATAGAGTGAAAAAAATGTTAATGCTTAAGTTGAATCAGTCTATTGATATTAAGTTAAAGAGTAAAAATAATAAAAATAAATCTTAAGTATTTTTGTTAAGATTTTTTTTAATTCTTTGAAATCCAGTATGATAATTTCGAAAAAAAGTCTTCGACATATGCAAATGATGAAAGGGCGTGTTAAACACAATTTTCCAGCACACAATTATTATATGATTAATTGTTGAATACGTGCCCTTAATTTATTTCTTGCAAGTACTCGAAACTGTAATTTCAAAATATTGAGAGTTCGAATATTCAGACCAGTCGGATTGAAACTATTAAGAGCAATGGACAGGAAGAGAGATTATGAGAGAAGATGATCACCATACGTAAAGCCATAACCTACAATGATAAGGGAATTTGTAGGCTACGGTAAAGCAAAAAAAGGGGGAATTTATGAGGGGAGTGGGCCATAAATAGAAAGACAAAGAGGGGAGTCTCCTGGAGAGAGTATTTGTAGAAAAATAAGAGAAATGAAAACTGTCTTTCAGAAAAAAATATATAGGAAATGAAATTAAAAATTATAAAATGAACGGTTGGTTGGTTTATTAGAAACCTGGCGTCGACTACTAAGGTCATTTTGCGCCTTTTACACAAGTTATAACAGTACGCAGCCCGGGACAAACACAAACATCCATGCCAACGGCGGGATTCGAACCCACGACCAGGTTCTAGACTTCGCCCTAGTCCTTTCGGCCAATAAAATGAACGAAAAGAATAAGAAGAATAAAAATGAAAAAAAACAGTAGTAAATGAAAATAGAACATAAGAATACAAAGACCGGAATGAAATAAAATTCTTTAATATTTCTTCATACTTTGCTATACTGCATGTACTGCATACCGGATCTCAGAGCTTCCGCTATTTTCCTCGGGAGGATTAACTTCTTCTTATTATTATTGTTTTACATTGTTACATTATTATTATTATTGATAAAACTTATAAGAGGAAAAACTCAATGAAAATGATCTACAAATTATAAAAAAAATGAATTGTACCTGGGACATAGAATTTTTTCATCTATGGGCTATGGCTCCTTCTGTGCTTTTACTCTGGGGATTTTGTATCTGGGGGGTTTTCCCTCCCTTGCACTTTAAGTGTGCGTTTTGTGCCTGGGGGTTTTTACCTGTGGGTTTTCTGCCTGGGGTTTTGATCGGCGGGGGTTTTGATAGACAATCAATCAATAAATAAATTGTATGAAATCAATAAACTTTTGTATTGACAAGTAGTCAATATTCCGACGGATGCTATCTAAAATTCATAATTATCGATAACTGATATTCAGTATCTTTCATCCATCCCTGGTATCTCTATGAGGCCCTATCTCTATATATGGCAGCCGATAACAATACAACTTTTATACGTACATGCTTATAGTAAACTCTATAATAAATATAAATTTGAGAAATTTTGAAAATTGGACCATTAGTTACGGAGATATAAACTTTTTCAGTTCGTTTTTGGTAATTATAGCTTGCTCATTCTCAGTTGGATTTATTGAATGATCAAGGCCCCTATTCCGAATGAACACACCATAGTCTAAGGAAGTATGACTCTTGCTCAAACCATTCTTCAATAAAAATAAAAATTTATTCAGATAATAAAAATAAAAATTTATTCAGATGATAAAAAACCCTCAGTATATTCAGATAAAAAAACACCTTTTTTCAGATAATTCGATAAAAATGATGTAAACAATATAAAAAAATCATAAAAATTAAGGCTTCATTTGTTGGGTTATGTCCTCTTTTGTGCTTTTACTCTGAGGGTTTTGTTTCCTTTTCATCCTTTTAACTTTAACAATGGGGGGGTTTTATACCTGTTGTATCAGGGATTTTTGGCTGGATCCCTTTCTCTCTCACCCCCCTACAATGCCACATTTAAAATCCCGAAACAGGGAAAAAACACAATTGTAAAAAAAAGGCCTAACATCAAAATGAAAATATCCTGCCTACTCCTATAATAGGAAGTAATAATTTAAGTTTCAAATAATACATACTAAAAAAATATAATTATATAAATAAAATAAATAATTATATTTTTATTAAACTTGATGAAAATTTTAAAAAATGAAATTAATTTTTTTTTCAAAATTTAAACAAAATTAATTTTTGTGAATTATGATTCCAATAAATTGCTGAACCATTGTTCAGTTAAGTGCTAGTGAAAATGTTATTTATTATTATAGTCGAAATATTTTTTATTCCAACTCGTTATGTAATTGCTGAAGTTATAGCACAAATGAGTGTGTATAACTCCAATGGCAAATTCTCTCGAATTAGTCCGCCTTCCTTCATGGAGTTAACTTATATGCTATAATTTTATGTAATTGAAAACGAGGAATGGAGTTTAATGAAGAATTCAGCACAAAATAAGCACATTTTGTCACCTCCCCCCCCCCGAAGATTTTATTTTCTTTATAAATATTTTCTTTATTTATATTTACCTCAACATTTTCATCACCAAATTTCTCTACGTGAAAGAATTTTATTTTACATATTTTGCATTGTACTTTGAAATTTCAAGTTTTCAGTTTAAACCTTCGTTCAAATTCTAAAGTAAAACATTCGAATTAAACTAAAGCTCTTGTCTGGAGCATTTTGGGTGGCAATTGTCCTAGGTGGCAATTATCCTCGGTAGCAATTGTCCTAGGTGACGATTGTCCTAGGTGGCGATTATCTTTGGTGGCGATTATCTTAGGTGGCGATTATCCTAGGTGGCAGTTATCCTGGTGGCAGTTGTCCGGGTGGCAGTTGTCTGGGTGGCAATTGTCCGGATACCGAAGTTTAGGGCCAATTGTTCCAGGGGGGTCGGATTTGCGGGGGTGGCAGTCACTTGGTCCTTAGAACTACGGCAACATATGGCATGTTATATATCATACGTTCGGAATTGATGAAAAAGGAAAGAAGATACGAGGTATTTTACATTTTATACATATTACGTTCGAGAAAATCAATTTTTTTTTTGATTAAAAATCTTGGGGAGAGGTAAAAAGTGCAGATAAAGGGGTAAAAATAGATGACCGCAGGATCTGCCACTTGCCTTCCCCTACTCGGGGGGGGGGGCGGCCCGGTTAATTTGTTTTTAATAAATGTATAAATGTATTTCTGCTTCACTGCTAAAGCTCCTCCTTGGAATGTTTACAAGATTTTATTTTTTACTAAAAGCGAACCCACCCGATTGTATAATCGGGAAATAACCCATTGTTAGATAACCCATTGTTAGGTTTTTTCTTTGTTGTGACAACGTCCACCGTCGCTGATTTTATATAAATGATTGGTTTGTTTTATTTTACTTTCTGTTTGTCTTCTGCAACAACAAACCACGGTTGAATTGATTACAGGAGATGCTGAAAGGAACACCATTCACCTCTTGACACTTTTGAGCTCTGGTCAATAAGTTGTTAAATACAGAAAGCAGTTGAGACTGCGAGATTGCCTCAATCTCAGAAACAATGTTTTGCTTCATTTCTTCAAGTGTGCGAGGATTATTCCGATAAACTTGGATTTTAGAGCACCCCACAAAAAGAAATCGCAAACTGAGAGGTCTGGTGATTTTGGAGGCCAGCTTGGACCAACTCCGTCCTGACCTCTGCTTACAACTCACTCAGGTTCAAACACTTCATGAATGCGGTCCAGTGTAGGACGTGCAGTATGGGCTGTTGCTCCATCTTGTTGAAAGTAGCCGTACGTTAGTTCCTCCTCAGTTAATTGATTGACGAATGGGTTAAAGATGTTTGCGATGTAACGTGCTGCGTTCACCGTTTCATGGAAGAAGATTGGACCAAGAATGCATCGAGCAGAGACTGTACACCATACACCAACTTTCTGGTCGTGCAAGGGAGTTTAATGATATTCGTGAGGATTAGTGGTCGACCAGTGCCGGGTGTTTTGCGAGTTGACATAGCCGGAGAGATGGAACCAGGCTTCATCAGAAATGAAAAACAGCTGCATGTCCAGTCCATTCATTGTGGTTTCTTGAAATAGCCAGTTGCAAAACTGAAAACGTTGAGGGTAATCCGCTTGTTTCAGTTCATGGCCCACGGATACTTTGTATGGTCGCATCTACAAATCGTCGTGAAGAATGCGTCCACACGATCTTCTTGAAATTCCGGTCAGACTTGCGCGGTCTGACGGCGCGTTGATTTGCTTGGACTCTGTAGCATCATCGTTTGGAGATTTTGGACATTTTGTGGATTTCTTACTCGTTTTGGAGTGGTTCTACGCTTGTTTAGAACAGAACCTGTATCCCGCCACTTTTTTATTAAAAGTTGTATCGCACGTTTTGCTGGAATTTTTTCACCTTCAAAGTTTTGAGCAAATAAATCACTACACTCCTTCCAGGAGTTGGTTTTTGCATAATTCTCAACAATGAAGATTTTCTGCTGAACCGAAAGCACCATTTTTTCAGCTAAGTATCGTTCAAATGATGCGCTTCTCGGTATATACCTGCAGCGCTGAAAAAGGGACAGCCCAATCATTGCTTACGGCATTAGGTTGGTTTCTCTGCAATTCATGCGAGGCTGCTTTTATTTACACCACTCGGTAGATCTGCAGCATGTAAAGACAAAAAATAATTTACAAAGACATAAAAAATTACATATATGGACGACAGCATATAATTTTAAATAAAATCTAAGTTTGGAATCGCTAGGGAACGGGCCAGGAACTGACGTCACTACTTAGTTTTCATGTTAAGTGAATTAAAAGTAAAAATTAAAAATTAAAATTTTTACTTTTAAGTTATCATGGGGCATGTTTAATTTTGGCTATTTATTGGACTGCATTTTCATTTCATCGACATTTTTATTGTGAACTTTTCGGACTTTTCCGACCTTAATTTCAAAATTCAAATTCCGCAAGACCTTCAAAATTCAAAATTTTTCATCGTTACCATCGTTATCATTTCATGTTGCCACCTTTACACAAGTGCCGAGTCAACAATGAAGTCTGTTTCTACGATGTGTAAAAATTATTGCCAGGACAGTGGACTTGAGATTACTTGGACTGTCAGAAGCTTTGTTATTTAGTAATCTTTTGAATTTTATTAATTTTAAGTCCCTTTTTAATTATATTCTTGTAAATTTTTATGTCTTTACATGCTACAGAATATAAATTTAAGATATGAAGTCTCAATATTTCCATTTTTACCAATTTCGGCGTAAATAGGTTAACAAATTAAAATTTCCCAATTATCATTTTATTAAGCGGCCCCTGAAGCGAGAGGAGAGGCTACCCAGCAGTACTGTCCTGTATATTTTTGCAACACCCTGTATAAATACTGGCAAAGGTTTACCGGAATAGGAGTGACGGTTCTTAACAGTGAACATGTGATGGTTTCTTTCTTCACTTGTCCGCTGCTTCATTTTTAGATAAGTTCAGAAATGTCTTTGTTGCTATTAACTCCTGTGTAAATCTATAGATCTTTGTGAAACTCCTTTAAACCAAAAAAATATTACCTTTTATTGTGGAAAAAAAAATAACTCAAACGTTTAGTGATAACGTAATAGTTCTGAGGGAAAAAAAGTTGGTTATAATTATCTTATACAAATATAAAAAGATATCTACCTTGAGAAAAAGAGTTATGAAATAAAGGGTTTGAGTATATATTTTTATTAATTTTAGGAACTTTTTTAGCAAGATAAATGTCATTCTTTTATGGAAGGCTAATCATTTGAAATAGGAAGTCATTTTCGATTGAAGCGAGCGACGAATCTTTTAGAAATTTCTTTTAACCGCCCAGTAGAAAGTTGTGATTGGGTCGTCGGTTATTCGCTCTTCCTTCTCTAATTGCTTCGCCGTTTCGAAATAGATAAATCGTGAACAATTGAACTTTACTAGCTGGTGTGGGAGGGTAGTGTCACGTGATTCGTGCAAAGTCCACGTGCCATTAAAT
The DNA here is from genome assembly GCA_023313115.1 of Rhysida immarginata. NCBI lineage: Eukaryota > Metazoa > Arthropoda > Chilopoda > Scolopendromorpha > Scolopendridae > Rhysida > Rhysida immarginata. The sequence goes on along the minus strand of JAHWFO010057934.1, from coordinate 2,563,621 downwards.
TGATCCCCATTTAATTGCTTCACCCGATTCGTTTCTGCGAAATTAGACCGTCAGAAATGACGAGGATTTCATTGGAACCTAGTTTGAAAACTGGAAAGTGAAGTATTGATTCTGTTCTATTTTTTTCTGACTCAGCAATGAAGACGTCAAAATCCAAACGAGAACCGTGCTTTCTGTTCCTTGTATTCGATTTCTTGTCATATTTTAATTCCCATGCCAATTTACTCTGCCATTGAGGTTTCCAAGTTGATCTCTTTTTCATTGAAAACAAGCCTGTTTTAATCATGCTGCAAACAAAGATGCACAAATTAATTAATATTGAATTACAATATCAAAATCGCAGATTAATTAGGATTTCCACTTTAATTCTCAGAACGAATGCCACTATTGTATGGTAATTAACCGTCCGTATGCTGTTTGATCAATCTAAGCATTTCAGTCATTTTCAATGAACAAAACAAAAACAAATGCGTAGAATAGTTTATTTATCATACTATTCGATTGGAAACTCCTGAGGATTCGAATATCTTCAGAATTCTTTATTAGCCTAGTTCTTATCTGAAATAAATATGTAGGAAAAGCTTGGGTAATTTAAATAAAATCACAGTATCCCTATTCAGCGCCGTCTGCAGAGATGAAGTCTGGTTAGAACGCCGTCATATTCCGTGGGTCTATAATTCATTCTATGGATGAATAATTTTCGAAGTTGTAAAACAATTCAGGGAGATTGGAAAATTTCCTTTATAATCTGAAGAAATGCATCATATAAATGCCATACGGGATCTATTGGGTTGTCAGAATAAGTCATTCGGTATTTTCCGGCGTTAAGAGAAATTTTGATAATAAGAAAACTATATTAACCTAGTGTTGTATGATTTTTTTAGTTCTATTCTTTCTCTTTGACTCTTATTTGATTAGATCTTTTTAGCTATATGACACGACAGAGAGCCAAGTAGACAAAAATGAGCATTTTCGACAACCGCTTCTGTTAGCTTTCAGTCAAAGTTTCAAAGTTGCCAACTCTACTGCAGAGATTGGTGTTGTGCACGAAAAAGTCGCTATTATAGATAAAGAACTCCAAAAAAGGGTTTTCACGCTTCAAGGAGTAGAAATTCGACCTCACAGACTATCCACATTCCAGTCGATCTTTAAGTTCAATGAGGATAGACTGAACGAACTCATCCAAAAGGATTTGCGTCAATCTACTCGGATTTGTCACAGGAGATGGGATCCGCTCAGGATAACCGTCGCTCTTCATCGTAAGGCGCAAAAATATTCACGCATGAATACCACACGGTTTGAAGGAAAGAGACTTACTCCAGCGTTCCACTATGACTACTAATTTGCTCGCTTGACTCCAGGCTACTCGTGGACACAAGCCGCTCCGCATCGTTGTCGGCCATGAAAAATGGTACCCTTAAGTCAGTAAGAAGCAGAGGTGAAAACGTGGCTGAATGAATTCTTTGAGCGATTTGAGTGGTGTCAAGACCTGCTGAATTCTACCGTCGAGGCATTCACAAGTTAGTGAAACTTTGGCAAGAAGTCGAGAACAATGAAAGCGTGTTATTATTGAGTGATTTGTTAAAACTTCTGATGAAAAATAACGATTAAAATAATTGAAAAGAAAGACACGAACTTATCTAACAACCCAATAATGTACGATTATTATTGATAATAGATTAACAGCGTTGACTTTGCTGTGTTGCAGGTATACTACAGCTTGTTTTTGCTTTAAAAGATGACGCATTATTAATAATACATGGTATAATTGATCTGAGGAGTTTAAATGATTAATTTTAAATTTAAATGTGGGTAGTCTCCTTTTAATGGGGAAAATCGTA
>JAHWFO010057934.1:2550756-2561770 GCA_023313115.1 Rhysida immarginata | reverse complement strand
TGTAATAAATTTTTAAAAGTGTGAAGTTCTTTTGTAATCACCCTGTAGATTAGCTCGTATCTGCAACACATACCCGTATAAGTATTCTTTTTTCGTATATATCTTCTCGTTATATTGCGCTGTAGTTATCTGCAACACCCTGTACATATCCACTTCCTCCCTCAATTTACCGTATTTTCGCGTCAATAATTTTTACAACGAAGGCGGTAAAAGTTCCGTTAGTGGTTCTGAGGCCATATTGAAATGTGCTTCAGGAGCAATCAAAATAATCAGATGAAGCCACAGAAAATATGTAAACATTCACATGCAAAATTGCACATGCATATGTAGTGAAATACCCCAGATAAATAACTATTAATCACTAAAATTGTTCATATCTTTAATGGAAATTCATCTGCACCAGAGAAGAGGGGAGGAAACACGCACGTGTTCAGCTTACCTGCATGTACATGAATGCAGAGCTGGATAATTTATTTCATTAAATTAAAACATTTACAAAATAAAAGTTATTATAGAATTAAACACCACTTCCAAATATTATTAGCTCTAAAACCTGTGCTCTGCAAGGGCTGGACTTGATCATTTATTACAAGTGAAATATCACCTACCCGCAATATTCAATATTACTCGAAAGGTAGAGTCAACTTTTAAACACATGAAACCAAAGTTTCTTTTTTCCATGTCGCGTATCCTTGATCGCTTTTTTAAAATTAAAATAATGAAATCAATTTTTCCAGACTGATCAATTAATTTACTTGGTATTTAGGAGAAAATGCTAATAATAAAATCTTGTAAACATTCCAAGGAGGAGCTTTAGCAGTGAGGCAGAAATACATTTATACATTTATTAAAAAGAAATTAACACCCCCCTCCCCCGAGTAGGGGAAGGTAAATGGCAGATCTTGCGGTCATCTATTTTTACCCCTTTATCCGCACTTTTTACCTCTCCCAAGTTTTTCATTCAAGAAAATTGATTTTCTCGAATATAATATGTAAAAAACCTCGTATCTTCTTTCCTTTTTCATCATTTCCGAACGTAAGATATATAGCCTAACAAGCCATATGTTGCTATAGTTCTAAGCACCAAGTGACTGCCACCCCCGCAAATCCGACCCCCCTGGAACAATTGGACCTAAACTTCATAGTACTGTAGATCTTGCCTAGAGGAATTTGGATACTGAATTTTACGCCATTACGTACCTAAATAGCACATAGATATGTTGTCCTCTCTGAATCCCACCCCCTTAATTCCGACCCCAGTGTACCAATCAAAACCAAACTAAATAGTGCAGATGGACATGCCCATAGGAAGCTACATTCCGAATTTCAACCTTCTACCTCAAAAAATATAGAAATTATGAAGGGGTACACAGTTAAGACATTATAAAACCAGTAAGTAGCTCCATTCTTCGGCTACTTAATACTACAGATTATGAGCACTTGAGCAATCGTGCGTCGACAAAGCGATTTCACGTACACGCGCCGATGTTAGTATTGCTTAAAAGATGAACAGAAAGTAACAATGTATTCCCTCTTGACAAATCGATTGTTATATGATATGCCATTAGCTTTATATTCTTTACACCCACTGTTTTAGCACGTGAATTCGACTTGAAGGGGGTCCACGAAAAATCCTGAAAAGTTGATACGGCCGAGCTAAGACTTTGATGGTCATATTTCTGAAAACAGAATTTGAAAAGGTTAATTCGTTTTCAAGTTATCGTGCAAACGGCGGTCGGCCGGCGGGACGGCCGGATAAACGTACAGACGAAGGGCGCATTCTTATAAGTAGCTTTTATGCTAAAGCTCCTAATAAACATTCTCATATAATTTTCTAATATTAAAATGTTGTTTTAGTGCTTGGTAGTCGCCGTTTACCACTATACACGTCTGCCAACTTGGAAACTCCTCTGAAAGGCATTGGCAGAGATTATCCTATATGGCTGTTATCCTGGCATAGACGATCTCCTCAGCCGACCAAAGTCTACGCCCACGTAGCTTTTCTTTCATGTGGGCAAAGAGAAAGAAATCGCATGGTGCAGTGGTTTTAAAGGCTAGTTTCCATTACTACAGATTTTTCCCGCAGCATGTTGTGCGTCATGTGCTGGCACATGTGCCCGAAATTTGTTGAAATGGAAACAGTCTGCATCATGTTGCGGCACAAGTGCCGGGGACAGAAATGTGCCAAGCGACTGTGGCACACGTTGTCCATATTTGAACAACAACTCGCTCCACACAGAAACAGATCTGCAACTAAAAAACACAGATGTCGCAGGAAATTGGAAACAGTATATTTCCTGTTTCCATTCTAACAATTACGCGCAACATGTGCCGGCGCATGTTTCGCGTTATATGCCTGGAACTTGTCAGAATGGAAACCCGCTTTAAGGAGGGTGTGGCAAAACGACGAGCTGTTGCTGTCCTAATTTCTCTCGGATAAGCACCGACCGAAGTGCAGGGGCGTTGTCGTGCTGCAAAAGCCAATTTTTGCTGCGCCAAGGCTCAGGACGCTTACGACCCCAGCTAAGTTGCCTAATTTTTGGCAGAAATTCACGTTTTCCCGTAACTCAAAACTGCGACATTCTCGAGTTTCGCCGCCGCATTCAACTGTCCTTCAAAACGGAGACCGTAATTCTGTTTACGCTATACACGCGAAACTAACTCGTACTGGAACGTGAGAGGAATATATAAGATATCATCAAGTTACGCAACCTATGCGCCAAGCCCACTAACTTAATGACTCTAGGGGTATAACTTATTACAGATTTGGAGTAAATTTTTCTCTAGCTTTTTTATTGTATCTGGAGGTATAAGCATAGCACAGCCGTAACGTCCTTTTCAGGAAGCAACTCATCGTAATTTTGACCCTATGTATCTTTGCGCCAAAGTTTCATAGAATCCTGAAACTTTATATATATCTTTATATATAAAAATTCAGGCTCAGGGTGCGTCTGTAAATGTTCTAAAAACTTTTGAACCACTTATCCGATTGAGCTCATATTCTCTACATATATCCGTTAGGTCCAGAGTAAGGTTTATATGTTCCCAAAGTAGGGGGGAAAGGGGTAAAAACCATATATCTTGGTTTATGTTTGTTTGTTTACTCAAGAGATGGCGTCCGAGTTTGTTTATCTTTTCCTTGAAACCGAAACTGGACTAACTGCGCAGAAGCAGAACAGCAAAAAAAAACTTCCGTTTTCCTCTGGATGTGTAGTAGCAACACCTCCTAAAAGAGAAAGCCTCTGCACGGAAACCGTCATACATTGTTACATCATCAAAGTAGTGCAAATTCAGGGCTTATTATTGGTAGAAATATGAATAACAATGCCCTACTTAGATGATGGTCTTTCTCTTTAGGAGGTGTTGGTAGTAGTGTTTGCACATTTCAAGGCATGAAACGCAAGTTTTTTGCTGTCCTGCTTCTGCGCAGTTACTCCAGTTTCGGTTTCAATGGAAATGTGTATATAAAAATTCAGGATGCGTCTGCAAATGTTCTTAAAACTTTTGAGCCACTTATCCTTTTGAGCTCATACTTGCACTAGATGTTCGTTAGGTTCAGGGTAAGTTCACGTATGCCGAGTGTCAGGTTGGCCCAAAGGGGAAAGGGTATGTCTGTCTGACATGAGACTACGATATGCGCGGACCAACAATGTATGTCATGTCCTACAATGCAGAGCAAAGTATCTGCAACAATAGGTCATAAAAAATTACTTTGGCTATGGTCATGGATGAAGAAATACAGGATGGGATACTCCATTGTTTAAAGCGTGATTTTTTTTTTCACTGGCACTCTCTGGCAACGCCTCCCAAAAAAAAGGTCTGAGCGCGAAAACGTCATACATTGTTACATCATCATCCGAAGATACGCTTAATCGCATTTCAGGGCTTATTATTGGTAGTAATGCGATTAAACGTATCTTCGGATGATGATGTAACAATGTCTGACGTTTTCGCGCTCAGGCCTTATCTTTAGGAGGCGTTGTTTCTGGCCATTTGCGTGGGCATTACTCTCTGTCTAGCAGACGACTTTACTTTTCCTTATTGGCCTCGATAGGTCAGTGGTTGCGTGATCGCCTCTGATCAACACCTCCTAGACAGAAGGCCTGATAACGGAAACGTCATACATTGTCACATCATCATTAGTCGACCAAATTCAATACCGCCTAGAGAGAAAGCCTGCTCACGGAAAAATCTTAAATTGTTACATCCCTACCGTAGGTGGGCTTATTATTGGTTGAAATATGATTAACAATACCCTACCGAAGGTGATGTAACAATGTATGACGTTTTCGCGCTCAGGCTTTGAGTAGAGGTGGTGTTGCCAAATTTAGGGCTTATTATTGATAGAAATAGGATTAACAATGGTCGACTAATGATGATGTAACAGTGTATGACATTTCCGTTATCAAGCCTTCTGTCTAGGTAGTGTTGCTCTGATGCCCGTAGACGTGGCTTCGATCCCGGCCGAGGACGACGAGGATTTTTTCAGGGGGAAAATACTATTATATAAAAGAAAGAGCGAAAAATGTATACACTCATTCATTCATTCAATTCATTACGAAATCTCCAGAACTATGAAGCCTACAAACTTGAAATATGGCAGGTATATTTCTCTGGGCTTCTTGGTGAGGGTGATAGAGGGAATCTTCATTTTTTTTCTCTGGGGCATTGTTTTTGAGATAAAAAATGTTTAAATCCTACCTGCAGGAAACAGTTGTTTGGAGTCTGTGGAGACACTTAGAGACATTGGTATACGAGACACAAGTGGGATCCGATGAAGAGCTGGTAGCCGGAATCGCCATAGCTGCGGACCAGATTCGCGAAGAACCAGGAACTTTTGAACTTTTTACGTTAGTCCATGCGACGACGTTGTGAAGCATGCATTCATGCCAGAGGGAGTGAATTAGAACACCTATTATTGATGAAAATAGGAAAGAAAATTCCACAGCCTGGATTCGAACCAGGAACCTTCTGCTCACCTTGCAAACGAGCCAACCAATTGCGCCACTGTGGACATGGAAGCATTAACGCTATCTACATGTCCTTAGGGCTGGTTGGAGCAGTACCCAGTTCGTAGGCTGGGACTATCTTTCCTACTGCGTGTAATCGTTCCTGGTTCGAACCCAGGCTGTAGAATTTTCTTTCCTATTTTCATCAATAATTTCAACATCTGAGGTTTGGCGTGAAAAAAAAATAAATAAATAAAAAAAAGAAAAAAATCGTCTTAAGACCTTTCATTTATTAATCTAGAACACTTATTGTAAAACATTTCCATGTTTCATAAAAAAAAAGAGTCACATTATTGTATTGTAAGCAATGCGTTTTTGTTCTTTTTATTACATGATTGACCATGACTTTGACGCGGTACAGACTTAAAGGTTGAGTGCCATATTACGTCTACGCGACGTCCAATAATTTTTATCTCAAAATCAATACCCAGAGAAAAATATGAAAGAGGGAAATGTTGCTTAGATTTGATCCCTTTATCACCCCCTATGTTTGTACACATAAATATGAAAAAACTATATTTTCTCCGAGCGACGCCGGGTACTTCAGCTAGTATATATATATAGAGAGAGAGAGAGAGTACTTTGCAAATGAAACTGAACCTTCAAATATTACGTTCTATCTTTTCTAGTTCATAAGATACAAGAACTCAAAATTTGACTAATGATGGCAGTTTTCCAAGTTTTTTCCAGCAGAATGGTGCATCCACAACACAACGGACTTATATCCGTCAATGGCTGGATGGGCAATTACCTGGTCATTGGAGTGAGCGGCGGGGTTCGGTTGAGTGGCCACCTCAGTCCCGAGACCTCACACCGCCAGATTTGTACCTGCTGTGACCCACTTGAAGCAACTTGTGTAGGATGTGAAAATCCAAAGCAAACGTGACCTTCAGCAATGCATCCCACAGGCTTGTGATAGCATTAAGCTACCCCCGGCATTCTTGTGCGCGTGCATAATGAATGGATAAAGCACCATGAGCTCTCTCTCTCCAGCAGCAGGAACGACACATTGAACACAACCTTTAGCTGCTGCAACCCAGTTTCGATATGCATGAACCACAACAGATAAGTAAAACCCGATTGCAGGAATGAACTCCTGAGAAAAAAACTGGTGTTATTTGATATTTCACGTGACCCCCTTCCCATTTTAGAAAATGAACCTTGACCCAAAATGCCAGATTTCAAGATGGCGCCCAAACGCCAAAACTGTCTCAAAACTGTCCTATTCCCTGCTAGCATGATCACATCGTTTATTTTACACACCGTTTCCGCAATACAGGTATGTCCAGTGACTTGTCCTGTATATTGCCCCAAGTATCTTTTGAAAGGGCTGTGAGTTACAAGAAAGTATGAAGACAACGCTTCCATCACAGCAGGATTAGAGGAGACAATAATGATAAAAATAGGAGCAAGTGTGATATTGAGAAAGATCACTGATGTGAGTTTGGGCATAGTAATTGGTTCTATCGGTGTTGTACAAGGTTTGAAACTGGATCCTGAGATAAGAGAAAAAATTAAAAGGATGGTAATACAAATCCAAATAAGTAAATTGCAAGAAACTGTGAAAAACAATAAACTGTATAAAATAAATAAAGAAGCCATTATTTCCATAATATTATTTAATGTCCGTATGCACATTTCGACGACAACGTTAAAAACTAGATAAAGAAAAAGACGACGTCGTCGTCGAAATGCGCATACACACATTAAATAATTCTGTGGAAATATTGTTTTCTTTATTTTATACAGAGAGTAATACAATTCATTAACAGACTTACTCATAAACTCGCTTCAGTTAGGAGTAAATTTGAAATAATTAATAGGGTACATGTTCAGCGTGAACCATACCAGATACGTGTGGCGTTAGCTATAACTATAACATAAAAGTCAAGGCCTTAGTTTGAACAGCGCACTCATAGACATAGGCTTTTCGGTATTCTCGTGTGCGGTCAAGCTTACTTAGCATTATCAAGAGTAAAAAGCCTGAGCAGCTTGCATCTAATTAATATTAATTATTATAGTAGTGCCAAAAGTTCAAGAGACCGCCATAACGGGGATAATCGACTCAAATAAACGTTTCGCACAGATTTGCCAAAAATAAATCATTCGAAGCCACCGAGAAGGGCCAATAAGGACAGGGAGTGGCGATTCGAAAACCGGGGGCTGATATTAAAAAAAGGATGTCAGGGAAAGAAGGACCACTTACAAAAAGAAGTAAAACCCCATCAAAGCATTTCATGTAAAAAAATGTAGCCAAGTCTCGCAACTCGTTAGGCGTAAAAAGTTGTGAGATCTCATGTAGAGCCAAGTCTAGTGCTCTTATTAACTCTGCCCTATGAAATATTTTTGATGAGATTTATTTGTGTTTATGGCATTCAAATTAATTAATTTATCAAATTATTTATATAATTTGCATCTCTATCGAAATAACGGCACTCATCAAAAGTTCTTTCATGATTATCATGATATTAGCTAAGCCAGAGAGCTAATGGTAATATAGTTACATCATTAATTTCGGTCATAATGGTAATTAGGCTATATTACTGTTTCAGAAAATTAGAAAATTGCAACACATGAAAGAATCACGCGAATATAATGAAATTTTAACCAGTAATACAATAATGACATACATAAGTTTCAGACAAGTAAAATAATATTTTTTTATCAAAAATATCAGTACCTTTTGAAATGTCACGGCAAAATTTCAAAACATATCGGGCACGAAGCCATCACATTCAGACAAAACGGGAGCAGCTCACGCAAATCTTTAATCGGAAGCGAGCCGTCAGGAGTGAAAGAACTAGTTGTCATCTTCAGTCGCCGACCTTCTAATAACCTAAATGGCTCAGCAATATCCTGTGCAGCATTGACTCCTATAACGAATGCCAAAGACAGTTATAAAAAAGAAACCAATGCAATGTTATTTAGGGCTTTTTCCATAAACAGCAACATTGAAAGTATACACCCCACGATTATTACATGCATTGAATGAAGATGATCCTCATCGAAGAAGACTACGCTGCACTAAATACGTGAGATATTTCCTTGATGAGAGTTTGCTAGGAAAATGAACAGGGAAAATCCTGTGGTCAGAGTCTTGACGCTTATTTGAGCACCTATTGTAATTGCAGAAGCCAAAAGTGATTTCTATCCATTCCTTGAAATCTGTATAAATTTAAATTTAAATTTTTATACAAATTTTATTCTGTGTTTACATTTTTGGGCCCATCTGTATATGATTGCGGAGCCTTACCACCTTGGGAAAGGCGTTTTGCATTCCCGATGGGAAACAGAAAAATCCTGGCTTAGCGTCAACTATTCAAATGATTGACAAAAGTTGAGTAGAACTCCAAAGCAGTTTTATTCTTAACATTACTTGCAGAGGTATAGAGCTTTGATTATCAATTACAACTTGAAGGAATTACATTAATGTGCCAAAAAATTGTGTAATTTAATATTGTCCAAGTGCATGGATCTCTCAGTCTTTACTGTTCTTAGAGTTATACCTAGTACTAGAAATACTCATCCTTTCACTCAGACCACTCCTTTATTTATAACAAATACGAGGGTCATTTACAAAGTCATAGCAACTATGTTTTTCAGCGGAATCCCAGTCCGCGATCTACATTTTTGATATGCAGCAATAACGTTGAGAGGGAGCACGTCAACTGGACGAGTTCAACTAGGCGATGGTCAACTGGACGAGTTCAATCAAGTAGACAACGAAAATTTTTATAATTTAAAAAAAAAACTAAAAAAAGAAACAACTTTGTTTGGAAGTTTGGGTACTACACCAAAACTTAACTATACCATTTGATGGCATGCTTCGGCAAAATTATTTGTTCTTTTCGAAAAGGAAAATAAACGTTTTTTCAATGTTCGACACTTCTTATAGTTAAATGACTAATGTAAAATAATGTAATATCTTCTCTTTCTTTATCAAGCTTACTGATTGGGCACATTCTACGTGGTATTTAGAACCATTTTATATCCAATTAGAAGGCTACCGATGGTAATATTATCCAATTACATTAAACCAGAAATGACTTATCAGTCATTGACCATTAGGAATATTTTTATTGTAAAATTAATTAAGTTATAAAAATTACATAAAAATGGCTTATGACCCCATAAATAAATATATGAAATTATAAGAGAGTTACAAAAAATATTGATGTTTCTTAATGCAAATGACTAAGAAGAATTAAATAAAAACCAACTGGACTGGCACAATAAAGTTTTTTTAGTTTGTTTTATTTTTTTGAAGTTAAATAATTTTCGCCGTCCACTTGGTTATCGCCTAGTTTTACTGTCGCCCGTTGCTTATCGTTCAGTTGACTTCGCCCAGTTGACTGTCGTCCAAATGTGACGTACCCCATTGAGACGTATGGTACTTACTGATGCCGCTAACAAAATCCATTCCACTCAAGTCTAGCCGAAAGCGGCCAGGGGTATGGAGGAGTTTGTCACACAGCATGTTTTGTCCGCTAGGGCGGCGGTGTTGCTAGCAGGTTGAGTGATTCAATGACTTTAATGGCTGCGAGTACTGTGTACAGATCGGCAGGCTTCCATAAACAGCGTGCTTTTTGAAATGATAATGTCCAAGTTTTTAAAATAAATTTAGGCAAGATCATGGGGAAGTGTTGCTTTGTGCTTGGATGCAAGTCTGGATACCTGCCGGCTCGGTGGCCGAGAGCGTTGAGGCGCATGTTTTTCCGCTCTCGTAATCAGCGAGTCGCGGGTTCGAATCCCGCCGAGGGCATGGATGTTTGTGTTTGTCTATTTTCACCATCATCCTTTCATCCCAAACAGCTAGTCTCCTGGAAAGAGGAGGCTGAAAATCCATCCATCCATCCAAGTCTGGATACCTGGCAAGTGAGGAAAAGCGCTCTTTCTTCAAGCCAAAGTCCGAAGAAATGCGCATAGCATGGGAAAGAAAAATCCCTCGAAAAAATTGCACTTTCGGGATCCAAGCTGTTGTTTGTGACTTGCATTTTCAAATAAGAGCATATGTCTTAGGATAAAATAATAATAGCAATAAATAAAAGGTTATAATCTTCATCTTCTTAAATTTATAATTTAGCAGTTGTATTGATAAGGTACAAGGTGCATCTCGCTGGTCAGTGTTTTCCGTTACTCGAACGCCTTCGGCATTCTGTCTACGACGTCCCCCTCCGGGGGCAAATAACTGATATATACCCCAAACTATTTGGTTACAGGGGGCAGTTAGTCCCCCCCCCCCCGGCCAGTTACAGGAATCGCGACAATTCAGTTTGCGGAATTAGTCATCGCGCGATTTGTGCGGATAGTTAAAATTAACTGATCTATATTACCTGTCTATATTTCGTTTTCAATGATCGACAACATAGCCCCCAAAAGGAGAAACGAAACGGAAGTTTTGCGTCTCTGAGGTCTGAGTTCTTCAGCTGAATTTGTTTTTCGCGTTTGCTTTTTGCTACCGTGCCGCATTTTAACATCAACACTGACTGGAAAACTTTTGTATTTTTCTACGGTAGAAGGCTTTCTCTTATCATTGTAGCTATAGCTGCCGCCACGTAAGTTGAACGATCTTTTTGACATGCGCAGTAAGTCATTTCAACAATATGCTTTGCCTGGATTTTACCCATGATGCACTTGTTCTATTATAGTAATGGTGGAGATATCGTTGAAACATGGAAAGCCATAATAAAAATTTGTTGGAAACAAAAGTCATAATAAAAAACAAATTGCATTCGAGTCGATTATTCTGCGTCATTTTTTAATTTATTAATTTATTAATTTCATTTATCTATTTAAAAGGAAAAACGAAACTAGAAAGTAAATATAAATACGAAAACAGTGTTTCGAAAATGAAAGCGGATGTTTCATGGAATAGCTAAGCGATTTACTTCCCGTTAACGTCTATTGGCTGGCGTTACGAGGCCAACGAGAGGACAGGCCAGGGCACTCAAAAGGACCATGGCAGTTGAAAAGGACGTTAATACCAAACAAACCAACCAACCACA
>JAHWFO010057934.1:2489866-2550656 GCA_023313115.1 Rhysida immarginata | reverse complement strand
ACATAAGTTGAACGACAGGATGACGTCATTTCTAACGCCAGCGAGAGACAGGCCAGGGCACTCAAAAGTCACATGATCATCGGGGTCGGGCCAACAATTCACCTTTCATTGTCTCCATCTTGGATTTTAACAATCAGTATTTTTTCATTTGTTGGAAACAATGAAGGATGGATTGTTACCCGGACCCCGATGATCATGTGACATTTGAGTGCCCTGGCCTGTCTCTAGTTTGCCTCGCTGGCGTTAGAAATTACGTCATCCTGTCGTTCAACTTATGTGGTTGGTTGGTTTGTTTGGTATTAACGTCCTTTTCAACTGCCATAGTCATTTCAGGGCGGCATTTTAGGGGCCGCAAATTTTGCCTCGCAAGGGCTCTTTAACGTGCAGCCGGCAAACGACTACACGGGACCAACTGCTTTTACTTCCCTTCCGAAGGAAGTGCGTGATCTCAGGATTTTCCCCCTGAAAAAATCCTCGTCGTCCTCGACCGGGGTCGAACCCGCATCCTCGGGCATCATAGGCGATCACGCAACCACTGAGCCATCGACAACTTATGTGGCGGCAGCTATATGCATTGACTAGAATGAATACTTTTGTTTTTTCACGTTAAAGTAAAATAACTCAAGTGCACAAATTAATAAAACAAAATCAGTAAAATAATAATTAAATTTAATCATTGCTATGAAGACATTGTTGTTACAAAATACATTGCGTCAGCGAAAATAAAATTAATTTCACGTATTGCAAAATTGGAAATATCTTTTTTTTATACATAATTTATTTTACCGTTTTGTAGAGTTAGCTTTTGCCGTAATAAGCTTCAATTCCTGTGTAATGTATTTCAAACGTTTTTGATGCATTCAATGAGATTTTTTATGTTTCTTGGGCGCGGATTCTGGATTCTATTTTTCATTTTTGTCCATAGATTTTCGATTGGATTCATGTCAGGCGAATTTCCTTAACCATGTGCAAGTTAACAGCAGGCTCCAGATGCTGCTTTCCCTGCTTACCCTCCATGCATTTTCGTATTTGTATTCCCTATCACAAATACGCAAGGGCATTTTCGTGGGAAGCGGACAGTAATAATATTGAGAAACTAGCAAAGGCACCTGGTGTTGCCTGGGATAATTACACTTGTAGGTAAACAGACCAATCTCAAAAAATTAAAATAAATTTTGCAATATCTTAAAAATAAACACATGCTTAGAAGTAAAACAGTTAAAAATTCTTAATGAAAATTCGAAAAAGAATTTTTAAAGGCTTACAATGGATGGACATCTCCTTCACTTGATGTTGTTACAATTTCTACTCTTCTCTCGATGTGTTGAAGCAAAACTTGGCCATTCATCACTTTGTGTAGTCTAGCGGTCGCCGATTCTTCTATTTACTTGCTTCACATTTGCTCAATACAGCACGGAGCTAAAGGAGTGCTTCCTCTGTCGTCTTTCCACTCTTTCTCAATAGTCTGCTAACTCTCCCTTATCTCCAGTTACTGATCATTTTTAAAGATTTTCAAGAAATTGTTAAGTACTAAGAACTCTCTTTTCTAAGAACAAACCTGAATAACAGGAATTCTATGCATTGTTACAAATTGAAACTTATCCATATTGCATCATCATTTTATGTTCATTGTTATAATTCTTGGAAAGAATTGCTTTAGCATTGCATCATCATTCTGTGGTCATAGTTATTGGTGAATTGCGCATTGATACGAATACGACGGGCCTATTGTTGCACAAACTTTGCCTTTCATTGTTGGTCATGAGATACGTATTGTTGATCCTTGCTTAGTGTTGGTGCATGCATTGCGTGTTGATACTATTGTTGATACCTATTGTTAGACAAAATTTTCCTTGAATGTTTGGTCATGAGATATATATTGTTGGTCCATGCAGAGTTTGTGAATTGTGTGCTGATACCATTGTTGATACCTATTGTTGTACAAACTTTGCCTTGCATTTTTGGTCATGAGATATTTCTCATTAACATGCCTTGCCATAACCATGAATATCGATTTTTTATCGATATTTATTATTTTTCCGAAATCTGAGGTAGACAGTGACCTTCCTCATGCTTTGCAGGTCAAGTATGCAAAATTTCATCAAGATCGGAATAAAACTGTAGATTTGTATAAGAAACAAACCCACAAACAAACAAACATCCTTCTTTATATATATATATAGATTTGGATACCCCCAAATTATACAATGGTACTAGACTGTCACTAATTTTATGCCCTCTATCACCCAGACAACAATTATCTAGGTTACAATTTCCTGTGCGATTTGTTTTCGCAGTGACGATTAACAAAGCACAAGGGCAATCTCTTTATGATTTTAATGGCCTGACAAAAAATAGTGTACCCAAAGGAATGGGCGAAGAGTGTCATTAAATTTGCAAGCTAATTTAATTCATGTGCGATGTGTTTTTTTCTCTTGTGCCTTCCTAATTATTAGGAGCTTTAGCATAAAAGCTACTTATGAGAATGCGCCCTTGGTCTGTACGTTTATCTGGCCGTCTGTCTGGCCGTCCGTCCGGCTCCTGCCGTCCGCCGTCTGCACGATAACTTGAAAACGAATTAACTTTTTCAAATTCTTTTTTTCAGAAATATGACCACCAAAGTCTTAGCTCGGCCGTATCAACTTTTCAGAATTTTCGTGGACCCATTCAAGACGAATTCACGTGCTAAAACAGTGAGTGTAAAGAATACAAAGCTAATGGCATGTCATATAACAATCGATTTGTCAAGAAGGAATACATTGTTACTTTCTGTTCATCTTTTAAGCAATATTAACATCGGCGCGCGTACGTGAAATCGCTTTGTCGACGCACGATTGCTCAAGTGCTCATAATCTATATTATTAAGTAGCCGAAGAATGGAGCTACTTATTGGTTTTATAATGTCTTAACTGTGTACCCCTTCATAATTTCTACATTTTTTGAGGTAGAAGGTTGAAATTCGGAATGTAGCTTCCGATGGGCATGCCCATCTGTACTATTTAGTTTGGTTTTCATTGGTACACTGGGGTCGGAATTACGGCGGTGGAATTCAGGGAAGGCAACATATCTGTTGGCTGTTTATGTACGTGAAGGCGTGAAATTAGGTACCCAGATTCCCCTAGGCAATATCTACAGTACTATGAAGTTTAGGCCCAATTGTTCCAGGGGGGTCGGATTTGGGGGGGGGGGGCAGTCACTCTGTCCTTAGAACTATGGCAACATGTGGCATGTTATATATCATACGTTCGGAAATGATAAAAAAGGAAAGAAGTTACCAGGTTTTTTTTACATTTTATACATATTACGTTCGAGAAAATCAATTTTCTTGATTGAAAAACTTGGGAGAAATAAAAAGTGCAGATGACCGCAAGATCTGTCATTTGCCTTCCCCTACTCGGGGGGGGGGGAGGGGTAATTTCTTTTTAATAAATGTATAAATGTATTTCTGCTTCACTGCTAAAGCTCCTCCTTGGAATGTTTACAAGATTTTATTGAAATAACGAATACACCTGGTGGAGAGTAAAGGAAAATTGTTAAGCCTTATGTTGAGTGTTTATCATGCATTCTATTTATTAGGAGCTTTAGCATAAAAGCTACTTATAAGAATGCGCCCTTGCTCTGTACGTTTATCCGGCCGTCCGTCCGTACGCCGTTTGTACGATAACTAGAAAACGGATTAACTTTTTCAAATTCTGTTTTCAGAAATATGACCATCAAAGTCTTAGCTCGGCCGTATCAAGTTTTCAGAATTTCTCGTGGACCCCTTCAAGTCGAATTCACGTGCTAAAACACTGAGTGTAATGGCATGTCACATAACAATCGATTTGTCAAGAAGGAATACACTGTTACTTTCTGTTCATCTTTTAAGCATTACTGACATCGGCGCGCGCACGTGAAATCGCTTTGTCGACGCAAGATTGCTCAAGGGCTCAAAATCTATATTATTAAGTAGCCGAAGAATGGAGCTACGTATTGGTTTCATAATGTCAGTCCGTCCCCTTCATAATTTCTACATTTTTTGAGGTAGAAGGTTGAAATTCGGAATGTAGCTTACTATGGGCAGCCCATCTGCACTATTTAGTTTGGTTTGATTTGTACACTGGCGTCGGAATTACGTGGGTGGCATTCAGGGAGGGCAGATATCGGTGTGCTATTTAGGTACGTAAAGGCGTGAAATTCGGTATCCAGATTCATCTAGGCAAGCTCTACGGTACTATGAAGTTTAGGCCCAATTGTTCCAGGAGGGTCGGATTTGCGGGGGTGGCAGTCACTTGGTCCTTAGAACTATGGCAATATATGGCATGTGATATATCATACGTTCGGAAATGATGAAAAAGGAAAGAAGATATGAGGTTTTTTACATTTTATACATATTACGTTCGTGAAAATCAATTCGTGAGCATGTGCGCCAATGTCGTGCTAGAGAGCTAACACGAACCACAGCCTACATGATTAGAGAATGCTGAACACGGACGAAAATACCCCGTGCTCCGTGCTAGGCGTTTTGCATCACGGGACACGGTTCATGCAGGAAGTGACATCAGATTTTTCAAAACACAACACGCTTAACAAGACTAGCATGTGGAATAATGTATTGTTGAGGCACTAAGATTGTGACGTTGAACTAACTTCTGTAATAGCACTACCAGTTCGACGTAACAATGGTTTATCTTTTCCATGTTCAGGCCTGGTAGTTTCTAGAAGGCCGTGCTAGCACGGAGTCTTTGAATGTAGCTTGTGATTAATTGCACGTTTATGATTTGTATTGTTTTAGAGCTGACAATGTCCCTTAACAATGTTTTGCCACCATTACGGATTTTCATGAGAGAGATTAGGAATGCCACAATGAGCATGCGCGCCAATGTCGTGCTAGAGAACTACCACGGACACGGACACGGACGTAAAAAGCTCGTGCTCCTTGCTAGGTGTTTTGCAACACAGGACAGGGTTCGTGCAGGAAGTGACATCAGATTTTAGCAACACGACACGCTTAACACGACTAACACGGAGTTTTTGAATGTAGCTAGTGTATATTGTTGAATTGTTCCATTACAAGTCTTGCTTTTATTTTTAAAGTTTAAGAGCTAGGCATCTGATAAATTTAGAAGTTTAAGCTACTCTAGTTAGCAAACAACTTGATATTTAGCTATTTGACATTGAATCTTTGGTTGTTTTTTTTGGTTTATTAAGATATTTATTTCTTTTTCATTTAAGACTCAATAAACTTATTGAGAAATAAAATTCAAATGTTCTTAAATCGTAGTGCTTGATACTTACGGTAGCAAACCGCGTCTCAAACTGCGTCGCTGAAAACTGCTTATCAAGTGATACTAGGTTCAGATTTTTTGCTGCTATTCACCATTTCTATCTGAGACCGGTTTACAGCTACTCACTTTTGAGACAGACTTTTTTGTAACAACATCTACCATTGGCTCTATAGAGTCACATGATCTCGCTGGCCGGAAGGAAAAAATAATCTCAGTATTGAATTGCTCAGTCTGCAGCACTACATGTGCACGTTTCGTATTATTTTGGTATGGAAACGTTAGAATGTATTGCTTTTCTACACCACTGACATAACTATAATTTCCTTTTGTATTTAATGAACGACACAATACTTATTTTCGACTCACCTCATCTACGAAAGTTTAGTCGATTTGGTGCTATAAAGCGAACGAGAACAAATGGCGGTTCGATGGGGCGGATGTGGCCAAACAGCAACTTCTGCGCATGCGTCGCTTCTGATACTAGTCTTGCCACCTACTTTTCTCCGTCTCAGATTTGCGACGAAGTTGACGTCTTTTTTGAAACGTGATACGCAGTTTATGTCGTCGTGAATACCGTTTTTTGCTACTACTCACTTTTGATACTGAGACGCGGTTTGCTACTAGATCGTGAATACGGCCGTAAGTGTCCTATTAACGCGCTTCTTCCTTAACTAAGCTTCCACTGTGCAATTCAGCACGTGACACTGTTATTGCAGCTTACAATGCCGTTTATCTGCAGAATAGCCTACGTCGCGCTATCAGGAATATACATCCCAAGTTATTGAACAATGCAATTATCCTTCACGATAATGTAACAGCCCATACAGCAGACACTGTTAAGACCCGTTTACGGCGCTGGAGATGGGAAGTACTAGACCATCCCCCCTATTCGCACGATCTGTCATCATGCAATTTCGATTTGATACGGAAATTGAAAGCTCTATTGCGTGGTAGACGCTTCCATACTCGAGAAGACATCGCCAACCGCGAGCGACGCGAGATTAACAGATTGGACAACGGAGCAGCTGATGGTACTCGTCGCCTTCCTCATCGTTGGCAGTGAACGGTTGATTGCCTTGGAGATTACTTCGAAGGTTCTTAATGTACTCAACATTATTATAGTAGATGATTTTATTTTTTTTATTTTTACTCTTCTCCCTTGTCTACAATACTTCCTGAGTAACCATGTAACAGACATTATTGGTAAAGTACATTGTGTTTTCATATATATGTACACAGTCCTCCAAAAAGATATACACTTTACTAGTTGTCATCTATATTTTTTTTCGTAACAGCAAAATCGAAAGTTACATGTTAATATTATTAGATGCATTGAATGAAGACGGTCCCAATAAAAGGAGACCACAACTGCGACCTAGACATAGGAGATTACGTGATAAAAATTTGCTAGGAAAATGCATAGGAGCAACTGTTCGCCGTTGCTTAAATTCTTCGTTGAAAGTCATCAAAAGGAAAAAAAAAGTACCCACCACTTCAACAACTTCAAGTCTCCGTAATGTAACTTACGCCATCACATGGGTTCCCATATTCAAGAGTTCTTTACGATTACCACATATTGAGTATCCTCTGACTCCCTTTTCCTGGAACGCCCAAAGAAACCCCTTGCTTTCCTCCTCACAGATCAGAGAGCAATTTTAATGATTTTCTTCTTTTTTTTTCTTTATTCAGTTTTTTCGTCCAGGAAACTGAATTCACCTCCGTGCCTCGCGTTTATTATTGCTTGCACGATTGCAGTTTTAATAGAGGAAAAGCCTTCTTTCTATAACAAAGCACTACTTCTATTATATGGAAGACAAACATTGAAACAATAAAAACTAATAATAATAATTGAAAAATTTAGTAAAAACTAAATTACATTAAGATAATTCGCGAAAAACGAATCGAAAAAACGGAAAATTCGGGATTCTGTGGAAGATTCTCATGGTTGAATGCATGGATAAAGAATAACTGGATAACCGATTCCATAGGCAAGCCCAGCAAGTCAAGGCCGCTCTAATATTACAGCGACTTTGCAGCAAGTTCTCTCGTGGTGGCGCCATCTGGTTATTTCCGTGAAAAACTCCCTTTCTTAGCTCAATTCAATGCCTCTTTTAATGATCGTTTTAATGAGATAATAATAATAATAATTATTATTATTATTATTATTATTATTATTATTATTATTATTATTATTATTATTATTATTATTATTATTTTTACAAAAATTGGTTAAAATCAATCACACGGCTGAATTAAGCTAGTTAAAAAAATATTTAAATGAAGTTGAAGCTCTTAAACAAAAATAAAAATTTCTTTATTAAATGTTTTTAAAAATGATTTAAAAAGAAAATAATTACAAAACCAGTAGTAACGTTTATCATAAAAATGTTTTAAAACTTTTTTTAAATTTTTTTTTACGATTTTTAATGAGGCAAAAAAAATTTCAGGCATAATAATATTTTAACTGTTATCCTTTTCGATTAATGTTTTAAGATGGGAAATATTAATTGCATTTACTTTTAAAATAAATTTAAATTAGATAAATAAGTAATTACATATGCTTAAGTTTTCGAGTTTTTCGCTTATTTTTTCTCTTTTTCCTGGTTATTTTGATTCCTTAAACGATTCCTTAACTTTAGAGCATGATGAATACGTATGTTAAAAAAAAGCTATTTTCTGAATAGTACTGTCGCAAACATCTGATAAAAATCTATGAACTGGACCACAAAAGTAATTGAATAATTTGCTTCCTATCTTTGATTGATAAATTAATTTGGATGATAATATTTGAACTCCCCTCTAAAAATTACATGGTAAGAAAAATTAACCCCTCCCCCATCAAAGAAATTAAAATGCAGACTTTTAAACGATTTTAAAATTAATTTGACCTCATGATCATTACTTGATCCCCCTCCCTCTCCTTTGTGGTAATAAGTGGTCAAATCCTGACTCCCCCCCCCCCGCTCATAAATTGGCCACGTGGTTTATGAATGTTCCTTTATATGTCAGTAGTTATTAAACAAATGAATGCATCCAAATATTTTTTATAAATTTCATTGACAGAATTAAAGTCATGCAAATCACTTTCAAAAATACCCACAATTTTTATTTCAAGACATGCATACATGGTTAGACGTTTCTTACGATTATTACCGTTTCGTCTGCTCATACCTCTCATCTTTATTTATAAACTATGAAGTTTCAAAACGAGTAGCACACAGCACTAGCCCACGTTTATATAAATTAAGATGTTGATTGTCTAGATCTTTTCTACGACAATTGAGTATCCATTTCAGGCACCTAATTAATAATAAAATATATTAAAAATGCTATTTACTTGCATTTATGTGTAAAATTAAATATCCCAATATAAACAAACACAATACGTGAATTAATAAACCTATGGGTAACTCGCTATTTGTCTAAAATGGTCGTATTAAGAGCAAATTATGCATATTTTATAAAGTGTGTTACCTTTCCGGATCTCTAGGACATCGAAAAAAGACAAATTGCGTTTTTTTTGTCCTAGAATTAGAACAATTTGGTGCAGCGCACGCTTAGCAGCCATAGTTTTCACGGAAATAATTTTTTAACGGACGCCACTGTTTCACAATTTACATGCGACGCATGGGAATCTGTTATCCTGTTATTCTTCATCCATATTGAATGTAACTTGGACATTTCTCGTGTAAAACGCGACTTCCACGAATAAAAGTTAGATAATAAACGTATATGCATAAAAACACAAAAAGACTGGTAGAAAACTAGATTCAACACAAAGTAGGACCAAAGTGGACGTTCCTTGCTGCTTCTTTGAGAATGATTAGGTTAATAAACGAAACATTTGTCATTCCGTCTTCGATGGTCATCGAGCACCATATAGCAAGGCCTCTTTTTGAAATCATTCTAGTAGGTGTAATTAACTTTTACTTCCTTTATCCGATATTTTGGTATACATTTAAACATTATTATTATTGTATTTTAGATGTATCCCTTATTTTTTTAGATGTCAATTATCTTTACGCAGTCATCTTTAGAACATTATCGTATAACATTGTCTATTAGACCGCACATACGTAGCACTATACACTACCCTATCAAAAGTCATGGGACAACCCTGATTTGCATGAAAATGAGACATTCCTTTGTAATTTCACTGTTGGCATTCTTCCCAGCACTACATTAGAGCGAGGACGCTATTATGAGATGATGCTTGCGTGAATGCTGTAAGAATTCTCAAAGAAAAGATCATTCAGGCTTCCAAAGAGGTACAATTGTTGGGTGCCATCTCGCAGACAAAACTGTTAGAGATGCGTCAACCATCCTAAACATCCCGAAATCGACCGTTCAAGACGTCATCCGGGCATGGAAAGAGAAAGGCACCACAAGTGTTCCGCCTAGGACTGAAAGACCCAAGATCATGTCGGCCAGAGACCAAAAGGCTCTTCGTAAAGTGGTCACTGCAAACCGTCACACATCGCTTGATGGACTGACAAGATCCTTCATAGAGTCGACGGGAACAACTGTTCGCATCCTGACTGTTCGCAGGGAACTGCATGGCAGAGCGGCAGCCCACAAACCTCACATCAGCACCAGCAATGCAGCGAGGTTGCAATGGTGCAAAGAGCGACGACATTGGACTCTGGATCAATGGCGAATGGTTGAACGGAGTGATGAGTCCCGCTACACCATTGAGCAATCGGGTGGACGGGTTTGGGTATGGCGAACGTTATCTGCCAAGCTGTGTTGTGCCCACGGTTAAGTTCGGCGGAGGGTCGGTGACGGTGTGGGGGTGCTTTTCATGGTATGGATTGGGTGCAATCGTTTCTGTGGACGGACATCTAAACGCAGAGCGTTACCAAGACATTCTGGACAATACAGCACTCCCATCTCTCTGGCAGCGCTTTAAAAATGGCCCTTTTCTGTTTCACACGATAACGCACCTTGCCATAAAACAAGGGCTGTAGGCACATGGTTTGATGAAAAGGAGGTTCGAGAACTTGACTGGCCTGCCCAGAGCTCCGATCTGATCTTCCTCATCGAACATCTGTGGAACGTGTTGGAACGTCGATTGCGCGCATGTGCGGAACGCCCGAAATCCGTAACCGAACTGTCCAAAACACTTACGGCAGAATGGCGAAAATTACCTGTCAAAACGTATCAAAAACTTGTGGACAGTATGCCCCAGAGACTAGAAGCTGTGATAGCAGCAAAAGGTGGACCAACAAGATACTAAAGTATGTATAGTTTTGAGTGTTTCTATTAACATGACGGTGTCCCATGACTTTTGATAGGGTAGTGTATTTCTACATACTCATCTAATTTCTGTAAACTTATGTCTGAAGACGGGACTAAAAGTTCGTTTTCTTGAGGATAGATTCTGCTCCTTAATCTTACGATTGCTGTTTTTACTTGCTTGTTTTTATTAGAAAATTTTTGTCCGCTCAGATTTTCTTTTAAGTTGCCGAAATCGTTCTTTCATACGGCGTAAGATCGGAACTTTACGACGAAAACTGCCGTAGTTCTCACCCAAGAGTAAATCTTGGAGTAAATCTTGCGAAGTATGTGCTTCGTGTAGCATGGCAATGTATTGCAATGTCGTGAATGAACAATTGCTCGGCTTAATTTTCCAAGTCTTTTGTTTTTCACGGCTTTGCGCAAAGACTTTACCGTTTTGTATCAAGATTCAGCATTATTTGTCGTTCCTTCTTCTTCGTTCATGAATTTTGTGAATTGTAAACAGTTCGAGCTTGAGATAATTTTCCAGCTGACGCGCCATTGTGCACCCTTGCCACGATACACCTGTTAGCATGGCGACAACGAACAGCCATGGATACGAGCTTCATTCCGCATATGTGTTACACTAAAAACCCTAATTGTAATAAGAGCTGGCGGCAGGTATTATTTTACTTTTAAACTCATCTACGTATTGAGATTGACTAAATCTAAACTATAATAATAATAAAATAGATAACTTTAAGTAACACAATTGCAAATTTATCATCACAGCATGGATTAACAAAAATTGCAATAGATAATGGATTTAATAGGTGTTTAAAATTAATGGAGCAAATATTGAATAAAAGATCGTAACATACTTTAATAAAAATTTCAACGTTAATTTGAAATTCCATTTTAAGACGAGATATTTAAATGAGACGAGGAAAAAAAAACTGAAACCGCTCGGCGGTGCAGAGGTTCATCTTTCAATCTTAAGAGGGGTGATGTGGGGGAAACAGCCCTTTGCACGGCGCGAATAGGTTTCCTGCTAATGAAGGGCGTAATGAGGAATAGCTCTGTCATCAAATGAAGAAAAGGTTCTTGGCCGTGACCCAAGGAAGCCCCTTGTCTAATTCTCTGAAGCCAACGGAAAAGAGAAGATGAGCTAAAGGAGAAAGGGAGGCGGGGAAGAGGAAGTTGAATCGTTGGATTCACGCAATGAGTTTCTAAAGTCATTCTAATTCTTAAGAGGGCACTCTTAAATGCATTTTGTAATAAGTGGATGGAAGATTCGTTGAAGAGCAAATGAACATTTAGGATGAGGAATCAGCGATCAAATTTTGTAAAAGTGGTAAGTTGGATTATAGTCCAAAGAAGATTAATGTAGCATAAATCTTTTCTCCATTTCTATAGAGGATGCTTTCTGCGCTCGTTCGCTATCTTAATGTAAATTAAATCGATTTTAAGATACTTCTTATTTAATACTGGTATAAATCTTTGCTTTCAGCAGTATCTTGAGGCCATTATCTTCCCCGTTTCTCTTTAAGAGATTTTTTCTCTTTAATTTTCTTTATATTTCAGATAATACCGTCTGTCTAAGAAAAGACTGCTTGCTGTATAACTTTCTTGGCAACACAGAGTGGAAAATGTTTTGTGACAACTATGGCTATCATGTCCTGTACCGAGCAGACTAATTCGAATGCACAGTGCTTTATTATAGCTCTGAAACGGCAATGAGTGCGAAATATGCGAAACAGATCAAAGCAGTTTTCTTGTGTTCGCAATCTGCAGCTGCACGCTCCATGAAAAAATTAAATGGCATTTATAAGGAGGTGGGTGAATCGTTTTAATGACCACAAAAATGGGAATTGGGAATTTGCGCATTTTTACTGGAAACCTGAACCTACAAAAAGAGTCTGATACCATCTGTTCGAAGGATGTACGGAAGGACAATACGAGAGGCGTTCAAATTTGACCCGGACTTTATTTTTTATAAAATCAGGAAACTGCAAAAAACACTCACCAGTTATTTCTCAAAGAACTCCCCTTGCTTCTCTACCGGATACCGGTTCTGTAGACATTTTCAGGCTATCGAAACCACGACAGGACAGTCTTTATCACTTTCTCATTGGAGCCGAACCTCTGCCCACCCAAGAACTCTTTCAATGGTACAAAAAGGTAACAGTCGCAAGGGGAGAGATCCGGGCTGTATGGAGGATGTGGTAAGATATCCTATTTGAGTTCCGTCAGTGTGTCCAAAGTCAGTTGGTTGTGTGTGGTCTGGCATTGTCTTGCAGAAAACAATCGCCACTGGTAAGGAGTCCTTTTTGCTTTTTCCTTAGTGCTGGCTTTAGGGACGTCCTCAAAATGAAACTGTAATAGAGTGCATTTACGGTTCGACGTTCTTCCAGAAAATCGATATGAATGATAACCTTAATAACCTAGGATGCAGTCGCCATTATTTTCGGTGTCATCTTGGATTTCTTGGGTCAGGTGAGTTCAGTGTGTCGCCACTCCATGCTCGCACGCTTGCTTTCAGGAGTATGGTGAAGAATCCATGTCTCGTCGGTGGTCTCTCATGTCTCTGCAGCAGCACGGAACAGATTTCCACCCGGGTGGTTTTGTGATCCTCGAAGAGTTGCTTAGGGACCCAGCTGGCACAGATCTTGTTGAATTTCAGCTTATCGTGGATAAAGGTCTCCACACTGCCTGTGCTGATGTTCAGTATTGAAGCCAATTCTCGGAACATGAATCCACCTGTTGTCCCTTATCAGCTCATTTGTTCATGCGATGATGCCATTATTGACAGCAGTTGTTGGCCGTGCCTTATGAGGTTCATTGCCGGTGGATTGTCATCCTCTTTCAAACTTTTGGCACCAAGCAAAAGATGTTGTTTGAGACAAACATGACTCAGTGAACTGTCTTTGAAGTCTCTGATGAATTGCAGATGCTTTCACACCTTCGTTGTGGATAAACTTGATGATTATTCGTTGTCCCACTTTGGTCGACACATCGATATCCGCCATTTTGCTTAAACAAACAATCGGTTGTCATGGAAACCGGGTGAGTGGTGCTGCATTTACATGCGGTAGTTGCCATCCCAACAATGATGGTTTAGATTTCCCACAATAATGAAATTTACAAAAAATAAAGTCCAGGTCAAATTTCTACACCCCTCGTATAAACAGAGTTCTTCAAGAGGACAATGACCCAAAACATCATAGTAGGCTATGAACGCAAAGAAAGAACAATGCCGTCTCAGTCACCTGATGCCAACCCCATAGAAAATGTATGGGATTACATGAAGCATAAGCTTTGAACATGGAGTTTGAACAAGCTGACTCGACGTATTCGTCAGATTTGAAAGTCTTTACCCATAAGTTTGTTGTCAGCATAGTAAGATGGTAAGTCAATGTTGTTATATAAGTCGCAAAATGAAATATCTTCAAATTGCTGCAATGTGAAATTGTGCTATGAATATCGGTCGTTGCTATGATCCTTTACGCATGTGTCGACACGGCCGTGTAAAGTATACAGCGATAGTATAGTAGTCACGTTCTCGTTCGGCGGTGAGTCATTCGAATGTTAAGTATGCAAGATGACAGGTGTGTTTACTTATTGTACGCCCGATGAACAACAGGCCGTGATTCGATTTTTGTGGACGTAGGGCAATTCTGCTGAGCAAGTGCACAAATTGAGATGGAGTTTTTCTGTTGGATGACAACGCTCGTCTACACAATGCCAGTTTCACATTGGCTTACATACGGTCACTAGGCTGGAAACTACTGGAAATTTCGCCTTACAGTCCGGATTTGGCATCTTCTGACTTTTACCTCTTCGGCCCACTGGATGGCTACCGGTTCCAGGATATGGAGGAGGTCTGTCTGGAGGTTACCAGTTGGCTACGACACCAACTACAAACCTTCTTCGCTGCTGGGTTTGATAGACTCGTGAAATGCTGTGAAAAGTGCCAAAATGTTCGTGAAAATTAGGTTGAAAAATAAACCAAGTTTCATCAGGTAACTATTTCAACTTTAATTTCTATGCCATTTTGCGACTTATATATTGAATTATCCTCGTAGAAAGCATGTCCCGGAGATTTTAGGCCGTTATTGATAACGACGGTGATTGGATCACTTACTAGGCGTGCAACTAAGTTTCCGGGCTTTTTGGATTAACGAAAAAGGGAAAATGTCAAGAGAAATACAACAAATGACCGAAATGTGCGGATTTCTACTTACGTGCAGACTTATTCCAAGTATCGTCCCTCGCCAGATACACATTTTAGTCATCTGTCTGGCAATACATGAATACCGCGACGATAAAACGACGCGTCCTTGGACCGAAACCATTTATCCAACCAATTTTGCACTATTTCGAAAGTGGGCAAGTGTAGCCCAGCCAAGCCATGCGCCATCGACCAGAACAAGTGATAATCGGAAGAGGCTAGTCTGGCAAATACAGCAGGTGCGGTAGCAGATCCCATTTCAGCGTTCTGATGGTCTTCTGGACGATGAAGCGCGATGGCGCGGAGCGTTGTCGTGCTGGAAGATCACTCATTCGTGTCTCGTGTCCCATTCTGGCTGTTTTTTGAGCAATGCATGGTTCAGATTGATCAGTTGTTGTCGGTAGCGATGCCCATTGATTGTTTCGCCCAATAATGTTTGCAGATTGGCGTACTCAATTGTTTTTGGTCTTTCGGAGCGCTCCTTGTCCGTAGTGTCAAATTTACTACAAATGAAGCGTTTAAACCAATCTTCATAGGTAGTGTCAGCGAATTTAGGGGCGATGGATACTGATGATAACACTGATCATCATCCGCCCACCCCCGTTGCGAGATGTGGAATCAGCGAGCGACGATTGGCGGAAAGAACGGAAAATGAGCCAATGAGGAGGAGGAGCGAGCGACGCGAGAGATACGTGTTTTCACGAGATGGAGACGAGAGGAGAGGAGAGAAAAGGTATGACCGTGTTGGTGGTAGGACAGGGAAAAGTGAAGCTGGTTTTCCCAAACGAAAAAGTCATAAGGCGACGAGGCAACTGAAGCCAACGAGGAGCGAAACGAGGAAACCGTCGGGTTACATTAACAAGGACGGTCGCCCGCCGCCACGAAGGAGGAACGGAAGAGGTTCCACGACGCAGTAACAAGGGCCGACGCAGTAACGAGGGGAGGCCCGAAACGAAGGAGCCGAATTATTACCAGCCCGCCGCAATGTCGGAGACGTTGGGAATCGGAGACCAGGTGACCTCCTCAACAAAGCGTCCGCCACACACCAGGCTAAGACGACGGCAACGACAGAACGAGGGACGAGAGGAAGGCCCATCGTTCACCAGCCGCATCAGCTCGCCGCGAGGAAGACGACGGCACGGAAGCCGCATATTCTACCGAACAACGGAGCCACGTATCGCCGCCAAAGCAGAGACTAACGCCCACAACGAGGGACGGACGGACGAGAGGATAACCACGGAAAATATAGCAGGTAACGGGGGGGCTTTCGTTATCACGTGATACGCGGCCGCTTCGTTCCTGGCTATCCAGGAAACCTTTCGCTTCAGCAACGCCCATTGCTCTCACAACGATACTGCCTCATAATATTGAAGAATACCCCGAGCCCGTCATACAATTAATACCGCAGGTTATGCAAGGCCGCTATACCGTCGAAGTGGTATAGATAATTCCCCGGACTAAGACTTTATGGATGGCATAAGTTTCTGCCTGTTTCCTTTCATTTATTTGTCACAAGTATAATTTTTGTCAGCCAAAATTAAGTTATTAAAGTTTTGATGACTTTTAATTTTGTAGGCTGTTTCTTCCCCCTCTCCTCACATACATAAGCGTGACTAAATTTAGTTATCATCAACTCTTTAACATCATCCATTCTACGTATTCCACTGCGTACGTGAGAGGTAGCTTTCCATTGTGCATGTTCGCCGTAGGCCTCCTCAAGCAAACGACGTGCTTCACCTGCACGTTTCTTTCAGATTAAAGCAGAAAAGCAAAGCTTTCCGTAAATGCTGTTTGTTTGGCTCAAAATTCGACATCTTCGTTGTTGGAAAAATATTTTTGCGTTGCGATATGTATTGGTGTTACGACTGGTTATTGGTTAACAGATGTCCACGCAATGAAGAAACACAATTTCCGGCATGTATTTCGACTACATGTGTCGTTAGGGCAATCCGTTTGTGAAACCCGGAAACTTAGTTGCAC
Organism: Rhysida immarginata; assembly: GCA_023313115.1. Taxonomy (NCBI): domain Eukaryota; kingdom Metazoa; phylum Arthropoda; class Chilopoda; order Scolopendromorpha; family Scolopendridae; genus Rhysida; species Rhysida immarginata. The sequence continues at coordinate 2,533,961 of JAHWFO010057934.1, read as the reverse complement.
ATTTGGTACTAATATGCAAGCGCCACTAATATGCATACCCGTTCTAGCTGGAGTTTTCTTCTCATTTTCCGGAAATAAACATTTTTAAAATAATAGCGCACATTCTTTTCCTAGATGGTATAAAATATTTCCATTTTTTATTTTTCTTGATCACTATGCAATTAAAACATAATTTAGAACAACACTGATATAAATTAAACAAATACATACATTTTATAAGAAATGTACAAATGAAACGTAGACTGTGCGCTGCGCTGCTCGAATATTTAAACGTCTGGACAGTAGATAGCAATAATGAAACGGAGGCTTCTCTGCGCTAAAGAAGACGGCTCTTCTAACAGCATTTTGTCTTGCAAACTTCCAAGCGTGCCGGAGCAACACGATTAATGCCGTACGATATTGTGCAACACTAGTGGTGGTCGTGAAAGTTCTCTGATGTCATTGTTCTACAGGGTGATTCAGTCAATTTCTGACCATTTCACTCGAATGACGTGCATTAGGGATAAACAATTGAAAGAATATGAGCGCCATATCGAATTTCTAAATAGTTGGAGTTTGTATTGTTGCAACGGCGCTGCATGAAAATCGTATTGTTGAAAAATGGCGCCCGCTTTATCAACAGCAGAAATGCAAGGTTGTCGAATGGTATTTCGAGACAAAATCACCTGTAACCGTGCAAAGAAAGTTCCGGAAGGAGTATAAGCGTCGAGACGCACCAGGCAGGCAAGCAATCATGGATTTTGTCAAGCAATTTCGTGCCACTGGATGTGTTAAAGGCAAGAAAAAAGGCGGGAGCGAAGCTCGTGTTCGAACGGCCGAAGTTGTCGAAAATGTTCGCACAAGGTTGGTCGATTCGGGGTGGCTTTCTTTGGCTCCCTACGAGTCTGACCTAAACCCATGTGATTTTTATCTCTGGGGGTTCCTTAAAGACAGTGTGTTCACTACAGCACCAAGAACCCTAGACCAGCTGCGACAAAGCATCGTCGACTGCTGCACCCTTGTGGATGCAGAAATCCTGGACAGAGTTATGAACAACTTCACCATTCGGCTTCGAGCAGTTCAAAACGTTCGTGATGGCCACATTGAGCATATCATCAAGACTTTTCCATGGGAATAAAAACTCTGAACTGCCTAAAATATCATACTGAAATGCTAAGTTTGTAAACATGAATGGGTCAATAAATCATAGTACTGAAATGGTCAGAAATTGACTGAATCACCCTGTACTTCCCGATAATGCCAAACCTCATACGGCGCTTGTAATATCGAGCATCCTGCAACGGTCTCGCTGGGAGCTGGTCGCCCACCCTCCAAACTGTCTGGACCTCTTCCCACCGTGACTTTCTCATCTTCGCACGGCTGACTTTTAAAATGAGGTAACCAGACATTCCAAATTTGCAGAGATTGTCACGATTTTCATCCTTTATCCCGATGTTTTTGGAAGGTAACTTGGGAAGCTTATTTCTCCCGATCCTGGCTATTCTATTCTGGCTATCACGATTAATATAAAAATTCCTACAAGATGCAACGGGAGGAGATTCCTTCCCTCACATTCTTCTCACGCAGAGTCAAACTCCGTCAGCCTCTCCCAGAATCCATTGGACCAGGCGTCTCGTCTCGGTTTACCCCACTTTGGCCCCGTGAAGTTGGCCCCTTCCACTTTCGCCCCTTCCACTTTGGCCCCGTCCACTATCGCCCCTTCCACTTTCACCCCTTCCACACTCGCCTCCTGCAAAAATACTTCTAGGATCCACTTTCATAAAAAAAGACCCTGCAGAGAGGTTAACAAGTCAAATAGAAAACTAAGAATTCAGTTATTTAGAATACTTACCTAACCTAACCCAAGAAATTCCCTTTTTAATTAAGAACGATTTAAATTAAAGCTTTCCTAAAATCTAAATTGTTTTAAAAGAACTAATAGAGTTTAGAAAATAAAAAAAAACGCAAACAATGTTTTAAAAACAAGAAAAAGATGATTTATTAACACATTTTCCCTAAACGTCTGTTATGTGTAACAAATGTCAAGCTGCATCAATATATTCAATGAGGCTTTTTGTCCCATTGAGAATTGATTCCTAATATTTTGATGTCTTGTTTCAATGACTCTGTACTTTTTCTTTTGCAATGGCGGATTTTGCCCAGCAATTTCCAACAACAACAAACCTTAAGGAAAATATTAATAAAAGGTTAAAATAAAGCATACGGTTTAGTTTTCTTATTAATGTTTGTTGATGTGCTATTAATCCTTAATGTTATATTATTAATTATTTAAATAATAACCTTCTTGTTTGAGCTGTTCCTTTCGAATCTTATTATTATGTCCCTGATTTTTCACGGTTATAAAAACATTCCCTGACTTTTCCCGCTATTTTAGTAGTAATTTAATATAGTTGTTATTTTTAGTATAATTCGCATCATAATTATTACACAAAACATAAGTACATTAACACAGATCCAACTATTCAGTCAATAAATTAACAAAAAAAAACCAATAATCGATGTAAAAAAAAAGTATATTTTATTGATATGGAAAATTATATTATTAATAAATGTTTTTATTTATTAATATAATTCTTACAGTAGAAAATTTCTGGCCATGCCTCGAAGATATTTTTATTGACCGATTAATCGATTTTTTAAAGATTAAATATTATCAATTTTAGTAAGTATATCCACATATCAGATTTTATTGTGAACTGAAATAAAATTATTCAGATCCAACTAAAAAATTCAAATAAAAATTTTATTAAAAAAAATAATTTTAAAAGATCAATTATTCTGTCTTTTGATGTTGTTGATATTGTTTAACTTACAATCAATTAACAAAAAAAAACAACAATAATCGATGTTAATATTTTTTTAATAACCGATGTTTTAAATATTTTTTTAATAACCGATTTTTTTTTAATAATAACAAAGGAAAACCTCTTGTCCACAAAAAGAATTTTAATTAGACATATACGTATTTTGAACCCTTTAGGTTCATTATTCAATGCACTCATATGGCATTGAATAATGAACCTAAAGGGTTCGAAATACGTATATGTCTAATTAAAATTCGTTTTGTGGACAAGAGGTTTTCCTTTGTTATTATGTCGCTTTCCACAGTTATTGAATGATTTTTTTAATATCAACCCCTTAAAATTCCCTTATATTCGATTAAATGTGGCCTGATTTCGATTATATGTGGTTCGACGAAGTGAGATTCGATCATGTGTAGGGTAACCGTTTGAAACCCTAGCTGTTGTATTCAAGTTACTTGCGTATAGCCTTAGCCTCTCTTCAGGGCCTCGATAAAATATATTGGCGATAAAATTACCATAAAATGGCGCCGGGGCGAAAGTGGAATTCGGGGGCGAAAGTGGAAAGGGGGAAAATTTGAGGGGCGAAAGTGGACGGGGCGAGAGTGGAGGGGGCGAAAGTGGAGGACACCCTCGTCTCTCCTTCTCAGAGATCAATGAGTCACACGAATATATCCGATGTATGTGAATTTGGCGATATTGTGAATTACTCTAAACAATGGTGTGCATCAGGGTGACCAGACGTAGTAATTTCATTACTACCGTAGTAATAAATGGCCTAAAATCCCAGCCGTAGTAATGACCGTAGTAATTTGGAAAAAGTAGTAATATGTAGTAATATTTGAATCTCCGTAGTAATAAGTGTAGTAATATCATAGTCTAAGGAAGTTTTAGGACATTACTTCCTTAGATTATGGTAATATCCTAAAACATGAGCACTAATTGGTCATCAGTCCAACATGCAACACCACCTTGACTCATAGGATGGTGTTGATTGATAAGTTAAGTGATGACTCATGCTTGCGTGAGTGGATGCAGTTGATTTCACGTTCAGTCTCACATCACTTTCGCCAGACGCCTGACAGCAGTCCCTGGGCTGAGCCCAGTATTTGCCGCATCGCTCCTTCCGCACTCCGCATCCGCTCTCTCCGCCTGCCGCACGCTGCCGCCGCATTCGCCGGTAGGCCACAGCTTTTGTGCTGGTAGTTGGTGTTGAAGTATGCCGCCCTCCTTTGCACTCCCTCTCACTGTCGACTCGTTTAAAGTTAACTACTTGCCTTGCGTTGTATAGCACTGATCTATAGTTATCCTAATAATTAGTAAAAAGTCCCCTTACTCAGGGCTGTATTTAGATGAAAAGAGGCCCCTAGGCTATTCCACTTATGAGGCCCTTTCACCTCCCATCTTTAATGCTAACAATTTGAATGTAGGCCCCTCTTGATCTTGAGGCCCTAGGCTGAATCCTAGTTAGGCTAATGGAAAATCCGGCCCTGCCCTTACTGTAGTAATAAGGTAGTATTTTGGGACACTTAACGTAGTAATATGTAGTAATGGGAGGCCTTGTGCCGTAGTAATTTCGAGTTTAAAAACCTGGTCACACTGGTGTGCATAGACCATCTGATATAGATAAAAGGGCCATGGTAATACTAAATTTCTGTATCATTTTAGATTGGTAATTATTGTTTTAATAAAATTTTGCTAAATCTTCTCTCCACTTCTCAAAACTCAATCTTATCAGTTCATTTTAAATTCATCCATATAGAAGACATGTTGATGGGTATAGGTTATTAGATAATTTTTTTAAATATTGTTTTCTCCAAACTCTTCTCTATATTATCTAGGATGCTAGCTAATATTTCCATAACCTGTGATAGAAAGTGATTCCTTGTTCTTAACAAGAAGTTAATCCCCCAAGGAGGGTATAAGTAGCAGAAGATCTGACTGCAAACAAATTGGCCCCCGTAAAAGGCTTAAGAAATAAAAATAACCTCCATTTTCTATTATTTTAAAAATTAATTTCTTGAACGTAATATTTAGAAAATGGAAAATAACTCTATCTTCTTTCGTTTCTCATTATTTCCGATCGATATTTCCGAATGACATCATATTCCATTTGAAAACGTTAATAGTTTCTATCCCCACAAATAAGACCCCACTGATCCAATACGACCCTTGCATCTAGTAATGCAGAAGTTCCCTAGAGAAAGCTGTAAACCAAATACATATACAGCTTCTGAAATAGTTGATTCAAATCAGAGCTTGGATTGGGCTCGTCATAAGGATGAAAAAGTTCTCATAAGCTAATCCTTCAGGGATTAATGATCACGTTCGAAGAATAACTACTTTCAAAGTTTTGATCGTACGTAATAGAATTTGTGTTTTTTTATAATTAATGTATGCAATAAGTAGCTTAATTGAGTGATCTGTTATAATAATTAAAATCTCAAGGTTCTTGTTTATGTAATGCCAATCTCTAATGTAGAGGAGTTACGCGATTGCATTATCAACAACTTATGTACAGATAATAATAATAATTATAAACTGGAGATTGTCTCCAAACACAGGTAATAATTTTTCGATTGAAAAATGGAAGAAAAATTCTGCGACCTGGATTCGAACCAGGAACCTCGACTATCATATCCGACGCCTCTACAATTGGGCTATCGCAGACACCCGGACAGCCAAGCTGTCACAAGGTGTCTTAAAGACAACCAAGTTGTCACGGTTGAAAGCCCAATGGGAGGCGGGCTCCTGGCTCTCAGATCGAGAATTTTTCCTATCCAAATCATCAGAAAGTCCGGTTGTCTGCAATAGCCCAATTGGTAGAGGCGTCGGCCATGATAGTCGAGGTTCCTGGTTCGAATCCAGGGGCGGGTTCTTCATCTTAGCCGGATTTGTTAGCCGGCTGGTATAGGCACCCAATGATGACGTCATGGGATTGAAAATGAGAAGAACGCTAGGCTGAAACAATGATATGACGTCATCACCCGGTGTCAATGTCAGCCAGCTAACGAAGCTGCTAAGATAAAGAACCCGCCTCAGGTCGCAGAATTTTTCTTCCATTTTTCAATCGAAAAATTATTAACTTATGTACAGTTGCTATCATTAAAATTTGCACTTATCGCATCATGCCAAATGGATTTATGCCGATGCGCAAGATTTTGGATTTACCCACTTTCCAAAGGTAGAGTCTCCAGAATTCCGGCATTTAGTGACAACTCGCCGTTGTATCACGGGAATAAGTTTATTCGAAATAATTCTTTGTTGTTTGTATAATGACTATCCTTTTAAACCGAAATAAAAAAGATAAAAGTGAAGTATAAAAAATAAATTTAAAGAAATCTAATAATTTTTAGTCTTTCATTTGAACGTATTTATCTAAGATGTAATAGGTCTCGTTCTTGGAACTTTAATGAGGTCACATAAGCAGTAAATATGATAAGAGATGACATCATAAAAGTTCCAAAGCGATCGTCACGTGATGACATCTTAGATTTCATCTTAAAATGAAAAATTATTAGATTTATTTTCATTTATTTTTTATACTTCACTTTTGTTTTTTTCATTTCGGTTTAAAAGGATAGTTATTATAGAGGTTTTTCATTGACGTCATCAAACGTCAGGTGTTCGCCATATTGGTGCACCACCGCTGCTTTCTTGACTAACGTAGGATTTACGCTCGCGCTGGTGCACCAGTATGGCCGCCTTATTGTTGCAACGTCACATGAAAACACTCGAAGCCAACGAAAAAGACAGGCCTCGAAGCGGAAAAGTCACCTGACCATCTGGGTCCGAACAATAATCCAACCTTCATTGTTTCCAACAATCGGAAAAACACTCATTGTTTATATCCAAGATGGAGACAATGAAGAGTGGATTGTTGTTCGGACCCAGATGATCAGGTGACTTTTCCGCTTCGAGGCCTGTCTTTCTCGTTGGCTTCGAAAACACTCCATCACGGTCTATAGATATTCATGGTGATCGAGCTTCGGCCATTTTCCATTGTTTCGAGAAGCTAAGGAAAACAGATCGCGCCAGATGCCGCATAGATCGCACCAAGGCCGACCGTGACCTGCGATAGAGGTTTTTCATTGAAACTGAAAATGAAAGTAAAGTTTCTGTCTGTCGATAGGGCGGCGCTGCAGGCGTTTTTGGGCCGATTGTACATGCAGCGTCACTTTTCAATAGAGTTCCGGCCCTATTGGGAGCTATAAACTTTAGCTTCATTTTAACAAAGGAGCTCGATGACCATGAATATCTATAGACCGTGCTCTCTATACAAATATAACAAATAATTATTTCAAAGAAACTTATTCCCATGATTCAACGGCGAGTTGTTACTAAAAGTCGGAATTCTGCAGACTCTACCTTTGAAAAGTGGGTAAATTCAAAATCTTGCGCACCGGCGATACCTGCGGCGCAAAAATTAAACACTCTCCATTTGTAACGACGCAATAAGTGCTAATTTTAATGATAGCAACTGTACCTACTGTAAATAAAAATAAAAATTTTAACATGATGTTTCTGAAAAATGCATGATACAAAATCCGACCCGTAAAGCTTTACGGAAAAAGAAAGAACAATTCAATGTCTTGCTTTATTGTTGCAGATTTAAACATTGATGGCACAGACTTTAAGCACGCGACGGCACTGAAAAGTCACCTAACCATAGTAGCGAGCAATAATTTTTATTTAAATCTTTATTGCAAGAAATATTATTAAAAAATTCCCGGCGTTATTCGGGTTTTAATAAAATTCTGAATAATAAAAGTTCTGAATCAATGCTTCGGACTGCAGATTCGAATCTAAGTAACTTTTTTCTTTCTTTCATGACCTTCCAGGTCTCTGAATCCGATATTAATTATTCAATGCGTAACTCCTAAAGGGTGCATTTTTGGGCTAACGTTTATGTGAACTCTTTTCATCCTTATGACAAGCCCAATCCAATACCAGATTTTGACCAACTGTTTTATACTATACTGACCAGCGGGACCCCTTTAACTCCCACCCTAGTAAAAGCGACTTCAGTATGCCATGGTACGTCAAAAATATAGAAAATACGAAGGTGACACACGGATATAGTAAAAAACTAATAAGTAGCTCCATTCTTCCACTACTTAATGAGTTTTTTCAGAAGCTAAATTTTTAAAAAGTTTATATCTGTCCATCTTTTCTATCCTCTTTTAGAGGGCCTTTTCGATATTGGGGATGTTAAATAACCATTGGGCTTATTACATTGATCTTTTCAAGTTAGTCATCAATTACAATTCAATGTTGAAAAACTACGATAGAAAAAGGCAGAAAGAAATTTCTTGTCTTAAGTTCTTAATTAAACTCTAAGAAACACTCATTTGAATAAACGACGAAAATAAATAAAATTAAGATATTTAAATCACCTTTCAACGTTATATGCGTTTCTCGTTATACCATCTAATTACAATTAGAGATGATAGACGTTCTCGGATCTTTAACGTTTTACTCAAAAAATAGAAAACAAAATCCTAGAAATCTAATTCAAAAACAATTTCATGTAGGTAATGGAATTTACCATTTAATCAACAAAGTCTTTATTCTTTGGCCTAGTTTAATATCAAGAAAGGTTTCAGATGCATTTAGTACTTTTTGATAAAGCAGTTATTTATTGCTATCTGTCATGATATCGTCTTGGATCCACGAAGGAAAAGGAAGAGAAAGAGATTTCAGGTGACACTTTCATCTCTGCTAATGGAAATGGATGACTACATTTTTGGAAACGCAGGAGACGATGGAAGCAAGCAGTGAGGTAAACTGCTTTCACCTTTAGATGTCGCAATTGAAAAATATGTTCCCTTAAATTTAGAGTCCCTAGACTGCAAGTGTAACAAAGATAAGCTTTGAATCAGACCTTTAATTATTTCAAAAATACTTATAAAAAGGAGAGACTCTCATGAAATGAAGCTGATAGTTAATAGACTAAAATGCGATATTTTTTTTAAAAAAATCAATTAAAAACTACAAAGTGCAACATTTTAAGTTAACGGACTTAATGGAAAACAATTCTCATTTGAAAAACCTGTTTAGTCAGGGTTTCAGGAAGAAAAAGAACTTACTTGAAAATGACAAAATTTATAACAGAATTAAAAACACTCAAATGAGTTAAAATGGAAAATCATTAATTACAATGAACCTTTCCTTTCCCCCCTTGCCACTACTTTTGACCTGTTATCGCAAGTTGAAAGTGCCTCCCATAAATCCTGAGTGTTTAGCCATGCCCCAGGGAACGGAGACGCTGGGAATTTTGATCCCCAGTTTCGCTTACGATTAATTTGGCGTCGTAAGCAGATCGGAAGTGAATTATTGACGAACCGTGTCTCACCTCGAGGTCAAAGAGTGTCTCGTTTTTGACTCTGGCTTAACCCTTTGCAACCAGGTGAAAATTCTCTAAAAAGGCTTTGTTAGCAATACTCTCGGGAACGGTCTTTGCCTCCAATGTTTATTCCTCTCCACAGAGGAAGTGAAAGTATTTCTCACAGCATTGCCTGTAAATGTTTTCGTTGACTGAGCAAACACGAGGGCAAAGGTCGTAAAACAGTGGTCGGATTTTATCTTTTAATTTCTTCCATAGTCTTACAAAGTTAAATTATTATACAAACTTTCTTTTCTCAAAGGACTTTTCGTGAATGCACTACTAATATTATATTACCTTACAAAATAACGCCGTTTACTGTCCCTTTCACATCAGGCAGTAATATACACTATCAAAACTTTAGGGACCCCGCATTTCTGTAAGCGGGGCTTCATATAACAGGAATCTGTAAGCAGTGGCATCCCCTTTTGCTATAATGACAGTCTCCACTTTCCGAGGAATACGTTTCACCAGTTTTTGGTAGTAAGAAGCTGGAATTTTCCTCTATTCCTGCCTCAGAGTACTGGTTTTTCAGTCACGGATGAAGGACGGCGTGGTCTGGCTCGTTGTCGCCGTTCCAATTCATCCCCCTTGTTTTGAAACCAATCGTTACAGACATTGCTTTATGGCAAGGATCATTGTCAAGTAGAAACAGAAAATGCTAATCCCCGAACTATTCCTACAACGTCCAAGATGTCTCGATAAGCAACAACATTCATCGTTCCTTTAACAGAAACAATCTGGCCCAATCCGAAACATGAAAAAGAATCCCATACCATGATGCCACCTTCTCCAAACTTCACAGTGCGCACACATTCAATTAGGAAACGTTCTACAGGCATCCGCCAAACCCAAATTCGTCCATCTGATTGCCTGTGTGTATGCCGTGATTCATCAGTCCATAAGACACGTTTCCACTGGTCCATGCTCAAGTTTCTGCGAGTTTTACAGCACTCCTGGAATTGTTATCAGTGATGAAGAGCTTGTGAGCAGCAGCACGACAAATGGTGATTGTGCTAGCAACACAGGAAGCAGACTTTTTGAACTCAGTAGCAATCATTTCACCAGAAGACCTTCGATTGCTTCGGATCGCACATGCAAGCACTCGATGTTCTCTGTCTGTCAATTTCTTGGGTCTGCCAGTTCGTAGTGGCTCTATTGTTGCTCTCTGGGTCTTCCACTTCGCAATCACATTGACTATAGTTGTAGAATGGTGGAAATCTCACGGACTGACTTGTTTCACAAGTGGCATTCTATACTGGTTAGACGTTGGAAGTTGCCGAGCTGCTTTGAGCGACCCATATCTTAATAATACAAAGCACATGTCTTTGAAGGTGTATGATGCTATTTAAAAAATTTGCATGTCATTGACATGCGAAATTTGGCACATGCAATGAGTTATGAGGGTTGTCCCTAAACTTTTGATCACATTGTGTAACTAGGTGGGCATTCGATTGTCATGTTGGAGCGAACTGTTTTCTTGAAAATTTTAAAGATGTATTTGCGAGGCCTGTCCGGAAAGTATCCGGATTGAGGTTACCAAAAAAATAGGTTCAAACTCGCATAAATATTTAGTCACCTTCAAAATAAGCACCGTGAGAGACGATTTGATCGCACCAGTTGACGAACCTGTTCAATTGTGGTGTCATTTCTTAAGGTTGAAGGCCGACCAGGCCGCGGATTACTTTATGCAGATTCTCTACCCTCCTTAAAGGGCTTGAACCATTCGAAAACCTGTTTGCGGCTCATAGCATCATTGCGGAATGCTTGCTTTAGCAATTCATAACACTCCGTTAAGGTTTTACTGATTTTAAAATAAAAATTTGATGCTATGTCATTGCTCAATGGTTTCTGTCATTTTCACCACGCGACGAGAAATAAAAAACGTTCTGCTTTAGCTTGTTACAACAATTGCACGCGGCACTCTTAACAGGTTTAAATTTTATTACGTCATCAGCATAAATGTCACACGATCCGGATAGGAAAAAGGTGCACCAAGTTCTACTTTTTTTGTAGCCTCAATCCGGATACTTTTCGGACAGAACTCGTATAATTTCAGTTCCTGCATCCAATGTTTCACTTCTAATGATTAGTACATTCTAGATGGTACCGCTTGGAGATACCTAGTTTGTGCAAACTTGAAGCATTGTGCATCCTCTTAGGTCGATGTGCGCTAATCAAGCACATTTAAAAAAATTATGTTGAAAAAACAGTAAATGAAAATGATTTTACCGCTATGGTGGATAAAAGAAATACATTTTCCTAGTATAGCAGCGAGACATCAGCCACGGATACCAATAACTAACTACTAGAGAAAACGCTGTAGAGAAAAATATATAAATTAGACAACTAAATCCGCGAATTAGCAATGGATAATAATAACTATGGGCGTTACAAGTTGTTAGATATATTACATGCCATATCTTATCATTGAAAATTCCCAGTTGTACCATTAGAAAATGTACTACTAAACCAATTTTGACCATCATTAATTACTCGTTATATTCATTCATGACACGTCGTTACGAGTTGTTTGATATACTCCATGCCATATCTTAGCATTGAAACTTTCCAATGATACCTATGAGACCATTAGAAAAAAAACAAACAGTGGAATTGCACAGTAAGATTTTCTTGGACGTACTAAATTTATTTCATTTCTACGAGTAAAGCATAAACTTCACTATGCGTTTTTCTTTCGTCAATTTTTACAAGTAATTTTCTTGTATTATACTTGAAAAGTGGAAGCATAAGATCTAGTATCTGAAATAGTATCTGAAGACGAAGCTGCGACCACACAGCATTATGTGAAGGACACGACGGATGTGATGGACGGGACGTATTCTATGTTCGATTGCTTATTTGAAGATTTACGTAAAGAGAATGCTAAATTTAAAGTAAATTTAAATTTACAAGAAATAATGTTTATTACAATTATAATGAATTAATATAATTAATATTTTATACTGTAATTAATTATAAATATTACGATATAGATCGAGGCTTTACAATACCAAATAAGATAAAGGAATAACTTGATAATATTCCTGTCTTTTTCAAAGTATATTTTGAAACTAGGTAGTTTGCTATCTATCTAAAGCCACTAGTTTTTATTCTTTTGTTTATACTTGTTTAATCCTTTAAATGAACTATACATTTGTATTATTTTAGCTATATAATTATTTTTTTCCAAAAATATATATATTTATTTGCTCCAGAAACGCCATAATCGTAGCGTATTTACATGATTGAAATTACCGAAAGCAGAAAATTGAGCTGCAGTCGATTAACGCATGCATGTCTGCTGCGCATGCCCGTCCACGACGGACATTTTGGACGTCCAGAAAATATTTGCGCAAATAAATTGTCCATTACGTCCCATGGCCGCACTTTTGCACTTTAGATGGGAACATGAGTCGAGTAGGGTGTCACTGGATAGTTCTTAGAAAATGGAAAGAACATATACAGGGTGATTCAGAAAGATAGGTCAAGAATGAAATACCATGTACAGTTTATAGCGGGGAACAACATTTTTCCTATAAACATGGGTCCGGAAATGCATCCTTACAGAGATAATGCAACTTGTACGAGGTAGGAATGGATGTGCGTTACCCGGACGGCAATGGTAGGGTCCATGTAAATTAGGATCTAAACATGTAAATTGGCAGAGGAGGCTCTGTGCCACGGCCACCCCGGTCTCCTGACTTGACAACTCTGGACTCCTTTTTATGGGGCCACATCAAGCAGTTGGTGTATGTCACACAAGTCGACAATCCCGATGACGTTGTAGCTAAAATTGTTACAGCGTGTGGAGAAGTCAGTGATTCTCCGGACATCTTCACCAGAGTTCGCGAGAATCTCGTCCGCAGACTAAACACCTGCATCGAGGCTCAGGGTTGGCATTTTGAACACCTACTGTAATGTCATTCCTACCTCGTACAAGTTGCATTATCTCTGTAAGGATGCATTTCAGGACCCATGTTTATAGGAAAAATTTTGTTTCCCGCTACAAACTGTACATGCAAAACTTAAAACTAATAAAAAAAACTCTTTTACTACAACGATTATAGATTAAAAATATACAATCTGATACTGGAAGTACTTTTCGGGAGCAAGTGCTTCTATCATTCAACAGCCTAGGAGCACCTCAAATGCTTCCATCATTCAGTTCTCTCAGTTTCCTTGAGGTACTCCTGGGCTGCTGAATGATGGAAGCATTTGCTCCCGAAACGTACTTCCAGTATCAGGTTGTATATTTTCAATCAATAATCGTTGTGGTGAAAGAGTTTATTAGTTTTAAGTTTTGCATTACAATTATCCACATTTGTCTTTTTTATTATCTAAATTATTACTTCTACCTTTCTGAATCACCCTGTATACAGGGTGTATCTGAAACCCTGTCACAAACTTTTAGGGGAGATAGTAAGGATGATTCTAAGCAAAAAAGTTCATATGAACATGAGTAGCAATTTAAACGATAACTGAGATATGAACAGAAATAAAAATGCTGCCACTAAGATCAACAAGTTAATAACTCACTTCCTATAACATCTAGGATGATGAAACATGGAAGAATAATAGAGTACATTAAACTATGTATATCTTTAAAATTTGAACGAATTCCAACCAGTAGTTTCCGAGTTACGCACTCAACATCGTAACAAGTGCTCACATCTGAATACTAACCACCACGTGTTACGATGTTGAATGAGTAACTCGGAAACTACTCGTTGGAATTCGATCAAATTTTAACGGTAAACAATTTTATGTACCCTATTATTCTTCCAGGTTTCATCATCCTAGATGAGGTATACAGGGTTTTTGCTTTAATAAAGGATAGTCTCTATCCGAAACTTCAGCTTTTTATTTTTATTTTTATTTTATTTATTAAAATAGAAAGAACGTTTTTATCCTATCGGTTTCCTTCAGTGATAGGCTTCTATAAGATCTTTTTAATAGCAAATGATCAATTTTTTCCTTTATTTGCATAATTTCTTGTGTTAAACATTAATTTTTTGTTACATTAAAAACTTATACGTATACATGGGTGGCATCATGGCAAGCGGAGATAAGTTCATTTTTGACTACAGTAGCCATGGAGATAATGTACGACAAATAAAATGCTGCGTTGAAATTTGTTTTACAGGGGACATTACGACCTCGGAATTTTAGTTTAATACGAGACTTCGTATAGTTGTAGTGTACCTTTAGGCTGCTAATATACTTAAATATTAAGGCGCACTGATCAGCCAATTTTGAAAAAAAGACGGTTTAAAGTTTCGAGCACCATATATGATATAAGGGAAAGTTTTCCTCTTTGATTGTAAGTGATCCGATAGCTTAGACGGCAGAGTGGTTGCTACTCACAAATCAAATTATTAGTGTGAGGTGGCGGATTCAAATCCCAGTTGCATCAACTTTTTTTTTCTTTACCCAAATAATTATTCAATAATTATTTACAAATTTATTTGTGACAACTAACTTTTTTCACAAAATTTTCCTTTTCTCAAAATTATTATACTTATTTTTATTGTTACAAGTGTCTACGAAGTAATAAAGTATTTTCTGCAAAATATTTTGTATAGAATCAACATTTTAAAAGCAATGACTATTTTATTTTACTTTTTATTTTTTAAAAAAAAATTATTTCGAGGCTACCTGACCTATTTATCATATAGTGCACAAGGTAGGCAGAGCGCAGAGAGGCACGTAAGAAGAGGTTTGGAATGTTCTAGATCTTTCTCGCGCCACTGGCTCTCGTCAAGTATGAGCGGAGGTTTGCCAAGCCGTTACAAAAAAAAGCAGTTTTTAATTGTGAAACAATGGTTTTTTAATCATAAAACAGTTAATAAAAACGTTTTTCTGTGAAAATGGAGAGCGGAGAATTTGCTGGCTCTTCAATCCCCGAAGAGCAACTAATAATTTGATTTGTGAGTAGCAACCACGCTGCCGTCTGGGCTATCGGATCACTTACAATCAAAGAGGAAAACTTTCCCTTATATCGTATATGGTGCTCGAAACTTTAAACCGTCTTTTTTCAAAATTGGCTGATCAGTGCGCCTTAATATTTAAGTATATTAACATCCTAAAGGTACACTACAACTATACGAAGTCTCGTATTAAACTAAAATTCCGAGGTCGTAACGTCCCCTTGTTAGTCTGAACAAATCGTCTATTAAATTGTGAGACATATGCAGAGTCTGTTCTTCGCTTATAGCACAGCGGGATAATCATTTTCAAAGACAAGTGGATTCGAACGTCCAGTCAGTTCTCTTACCTAATAGGCCGAACCATAAATTCTGCAATATCAATTCCAAAAGGCCGAATCTTATGGAAGGGTGTCGAGTAAGCGACAACGCAAGACCCCACATTACTGACTATATCGAAAATTGATGTAAATTTCGTTCCTTACCTTCATCCAATTAGGACTACTTTAAAAAAGATCAACATCATAATGATGAATAAAGTTATGATCACACTTTATTGAACAATGCTCGTAAATGCGAACACACACACGCAAATTTTATTCTAGTCTATACATGCAATTACGAAGCATTTATAAAGTCTTCATCTGAAATCTTTTATATTCTACTCAATTCTATTTAACTTCTGGAGTATTCCATTATTTTGATAGACGTGGGGGAACAAACATGTATTTTTTGAAGATAAATTATTTTTAACTTGATAAAACTGCTTTAATATTCCATCTATAATTAAAAATAATACAAAATTTTCCTATTTTTCCTAGTTTTTTCATAGGTTTTTAGTTTTTATAAAGTTTTTCTGTTTCAGGTAATAATGTACTTTTTTAAATGCCATCTCCTCTTTGAATTCCAGGAAAATTATATGAAGCGTCTCTACTTAAGGTTGAGCAAACAAAAAGAAAATGGAAATTTCTGTTTTTCCATGTCATTAACGCTAATCATTAATTTACGCTTGGCGTTATAAAAACACGGCCCGTTTTCCCCGTGATCGTCATAATTGCAAAGGTTCCTGCCACCGGAGCAATTCCGCCGGAAGACAGACGATTGGCCCCCGCTCCCAACGCCGAAATTTTCGAGCGAAGCAGGCGCTCTTTCTGAGAGTGAAAATACGCACAGGAATTCAAGGAAATTACAATAATTAAATTGAGCTGGAAAAAAAGTAGACAAATAAAGAGAAGAATAACAATATCGTAAAAAGCGACCACTGACTTTCATATTAACTACCACTTATCACCAACTACACTTGAAGTAATTATAGATAACTTCATATGCATTAAGAAAAAATGATATGCATATGTTACTCTCTCACCTAATACTTGTCAGCAAAAATGTTCATGTTTCTTTTCATTTAATAATCATTACCGAATCTTTGGTAAAGTTGAGCATCAAACGTTTTAAATCTACAAGAGTAAGATTATTTAACTTATTTATTTAATGAAAAAAATATAATCTCCGTTCAAATAATTTGGCACATTTTAGGGCTAAAATTGTCACAATTTAAAAAAGTTAAATGCAGTGAACAAATAAATTGCCTTTATTTCATGTTTAATACAGGGTTAGCACAAATTGTTCAGAGGGGGAAGCAATAATAGAACAGAATTTAAGAGGTGATACTTAAAAGAACCCTGCCATAAGAATAGACCTGCCTCGTTAAAAAAACTTTTATTTTTGGTTTAAGAACGAGATATTTATTTATAAAATACAAAAATTCTGTACAAAAGAATATTCTATACAATAGAATTGAGAAATTGGCATTGTGATCTCCATTGTAAAAGAAAATATTTTTCAAAATAAATAAAGAAAATATTTAAATGTACGTTAATACAGCAAAATACTGTAATGAGAAATATCGATCGCTACATTGTGCGAACTGAGTTTAAATATCTAAATATTCATTGAGACAGATTAATTCCTTATAAGGAATAAGAAAGAAATTTCAAATTCCATTTATGTCTAAAGAAAGATTGTGAAGTAATAATTAATTATTAATAAAAAAACTGAGATGTGCAGCATGGCGTTCCTTATACGCGTTATTGTTGAAATAATATCAAAAGAAATTTCATTATTACCTTACGAGTAAATCCGCAAAAACTGCTGCTCGATAGAAAATCATGGATGCCGCGAGAAAGTGAGAATTTCACCTGTCTGAGTCAATAGTAACGAACTAAACATCGAGCGGCAGGGTAGGAGCAGTTTACAAGGCATTGGAACCTTTCCTTAGTTATCGACTGGACCAAAAAACATGGTCGGTTCCCATGTTTAAAGAAACAACTGAAGGCCTGTGGAATGAAATTAAAAGTTGAACGCCATGGCTGCACTGGTAAAGATGTGGAGAACAAAGGAGTAGAACTGGTCAAGTCTGAAGCTGGAAGTTGTCTGTCTGAATGAAAAAAAAAACCAGTAATTACAAAAAAAAAACACTAACAATAGTGCGACACAACATCCTCGTGGTCACGAAAAATTATTCGCGAGGGACAACTGCAGCAGACAGCGACTTTCACGTGGAGATTTTTATTAACATTTATTTAAACAATACAAACTCAACAATCACTGTCTGCAAACTAAAAAAAAACTTAAATAAAAAAATAGAATAATCATTTACAAACTAATATCAGTATATCTGTTTTTACAACAAAAAATTTGAGTTTTCCCAAACACAAATGAATGACCGGATTTTAAAATTTATGTTTTCGAAACTATCACACATATTACAATAAGTGATACACGAAATTAAAGAAAAATATACCAAGTTTGTTTTCAGTTACAAATGTTCATGTGTGACCCTTTTGTTACACGACAAACATCTAATCTGTAATCAAGTTCGTTCCACACATTTTGTAGTATCACACTATCAATGGTTCCTAATGCTGCACAACTGCATTCTTTAAGTTCTTGCAGTGTCGTCGGCATCGGTGGTTCATAAACAGTAAACAGTGTCTTTGACGTAAGCCCATTAAAAACTTGGTAAGTTTTTCTTCAATTTCGTTTATAGCTGATTGTAATATGTATAATAGTTTCGAAAATATAAATTTTTAAAAACCGGTCATTCATTTGTGCTAACCCTGTATTATATAAGAAGAAGTATAGTTGAATTTTTTAATTTATGACGTAGTAGACAGTGTTTCTTTTTCTTAATTGTCAAGATTTATACATGGTCGAGTCACATTATTATGACCAGCCCTACGTTTGTCTTCGGGGTTGCCCAGCTGAGGAACTGTGTCAGGTGTTGGGAATTGGTTAGGTGGCTATATATGGCAGGTTTCCACTATGTTAAAAACGTATCACTCATTGCTGCAATGGGTAAGAAACGTGATTTATCAGTTCTGGAAAAGGGAATGATAATCTGCTTTCGGGCCAAGGGTGGCAGTATTTTGGAAAACGCGCATTTGTGAACTGTTCTCGTGCTGCTGTAGCTAAAGTGTACCATGACTGGTAAATTGGGACCGTTCAGAATAATCGGTATGGGAACTGTGGAGCACCACGTGCCATTGATGAGAGAGATGAACGTCGGCTGCGAAGGTGTGTGAAGGCCAACCGAAGAGCTACAGTGGACCAACTTACCGCTCAAACCAACTTATCGCTAAAACCACAGTACAGAGGAGCCTGCTACGTATGGGCCTCCGCAGCATACGGATGGTCACCGCACCCATGCTGACGAAGGTTCATCACCAAAAACGGTTTCAACTTGCCCAACAGTACAGAAACTGGGCCACTTATAGCCTTATAATAATAGCGACTTACCCGTATAATAGCGAATTATATGGATACTTATGGCTACTCATGCTAACAGGTATAATAGCGAATTAAATATCCTATTTAGGTTAAATTTTAGAATTAAGTCTTTAAGAGTTGATATTATGTTTTTAAACAATTGTAAATCTCAAAAATGTTTTCCCAATTTCATTAATGGTATAGAGTTCAAAAAACATAAGGACCCCTGTTTGGTTAAATTATTGCCCTCGGTTAAACTGCAAAGATTAAATAAGGAGATTGGTTTTCTTAATTACAAGTTAAACGTCACTGAAGTCCAAGCATATAATCTACATTTAAAACTAAGCAATAACCTACCTAAAAAGAAATGGGATTTGTTTCTTAGAAACATGAATTTAATTAACTATTGTAAAACAGAACTT
The DNA here is from genome assembly GCA_023313115.1 of Rhysida immarginata. Lineage (NCBI taxonomy): Eukaryota > Metazoa > Arthropoda > Chilopoda > Scolopendromorpha > Scolopendridae > Rhysida > Rhysida immarginata. The sequence continues at coordinate 2,514,658 of JAHWFO010057934.1, read as the reverse complement.
AAATATCAAAAAATTACCAAAAAGTTTGGTTTACTTCTTAACCAACAAAAACAAAGCAGAAAAGTTATCAATCACGATAACCTGATCAACCAATATCCAACTAAATGAGAATGAGTTAAATATTTTGTCCAAAGGTTTGAAATTTGCTGTAAGTAATAACTTTAAAGACCTGAAGCAAACAGTCGCAGAAATAGAAGGGGGGATAAAGTTTTTTACAGAAAAAGTTAAAAACAACATTAGAGAACAATGTAAACTCCAACTATCAAAGAATATAAGTGAAATCCCTTCCGTTTATCACAAATGCAAAGATAAACTACCCCCACTTAAAAAATATGCGGAATCTATCAAGTCTCTTAAAAACAAAAATTGTTTCTTTATAAAATCTGATAAGGGGAATTGTACAGTAATTATGGAAAAAACAAGATTACTATGACCGGGTAAGTAATATTCTGGAAGAAGGTACGTTTGATATTATTAAAAAGGATCCGCTACCCAAATTAATACGAGAAGTCAAAACCACTATTAAGAATTGTTCTAATGTCATTCCACGCAAGGTTGTTTCCTCTCTCACTATTTCAAACCCTACTTTGCTTAGGCTTTACGCTCTACCTAAATGCACAAACCGGGAAACAAAATGAGAGCTATTGTGTCAAACATAAATGCCCCATTGTATTACGTTTCCAAATATTTAGCAAAGTATTTTAAAACCTTAAAGTTATCTTCGTTTGACAGTACGATTACGAATAGTTTGGATTTGGCTAACAAACTTAAAGGTGTCCAATTAAAAAATAATCAAATACTGGTGTCTTTTGATGTAGAGTCGCTATTCCCTAATATACCAATACCTGAAACGTTACAATTTTTACGTGATATATTGATCAACAACGGAGTCCAACCACATTTGATAGAAGAGTGGTTGACTTTAACTAGACTTTGCGTCAACAATAATATCTTTCAATTTAAAAACCAATTTTATAAAATGAAAGGAGGTGCCCTGATAGGATCATGCCTCAGTCCTATTTTATCGGAGATTTTTTCTTAAAAACTTCGAGGACATTCTCAAATATCCTAATTTTTATTTTCCTACAGTTTGGTATCGATATGTCGATGATATTTTCGCCATATTCGACACCGATTTGTGCCATTTCCAAGATTTCGTTGATCATATTAATAGTTTTTACCCAACCATTAAATTCACTTCTGCGGTTGAAAATGAACCAAAATTGCCTTTTTTGGGTGTATTAATAGAAAGAAAAAACAATTCACTAGTGTTCGACGTATATAGAAAGCTGTCAAACAAATTAAATTATATTCCAGCAGATTCCAACCATCCTTGGAATCAAAAAGTCTCCACTTTCGTGTTCATGGATGTGAATACCTCTTGATGATATTACTTTCAAAAAAGAAATTTCTAAGATTAAGGCTATTTCTGCTAAAAATGGTTATAACCCATATAACATTGATGTTCTCGTTATAAAGAGAAAATTTAGGAAATGGTTGCCGATCTAACAACCTTAGTTAGAATCAAGGAAAAAAACTTCAAAACTATCACCCTACCTTATAATAAGTTCCTAGTTAAGGATTTGCAAAAATTTTTTAAATCACACAACATTTCTCTTAATTTCAGCAACCCAAATCAATTAAAAAATTTACTCGGAAACCCCAAGGACCAAAAGTCCAGACCATTTAAAATCAGGAATCTACGATATCAGTTGCTCGAATTGTGAAAAACGTTACAAAGGACAAACTTTTAGGAAAATTTTGACCAGATTCAAGGAAAATGTAGCACACAGAAGATTTGGAAGAGCCAGCCAGTCGGCCATTGCCAAACATTCTTTGGACACTGGTCACGAATTCAAATTAGAAAACCTCACTCTTGTACAATCTGTTAATAAAAAACATCTTCTGGACGTATGGCTATCATCCAAACGAATCAGAATAATTTGCTTAACTCTGATAAGGGATCGAATGGTGATTCATCACTAATCTACTGGTGGACGATTTTAACCAATCAGGGCTCCTGCATTTCTTTCCGTTAGTGTATCATTACGTATTCTTCTCGGATTGGTTTTTTCCTCGTTAATTTTCGCTATAAATACCGTTTTTCCGTCGTTTAACTTCAGTGCCGTCTCGATTATTACCAGGGTCATAAATGACTGCTGGAGGCATGGATACTTCTCTGACAAGTAGGAGTCCGTCATCGTTACGATACCAAAGCCTGGTCTAAACCCTGCCCTCGCTGTCAGCTACAGGCTCATAAGCTTACTACCTACGATGTCAAAAGTCCTTGAACGTGTCATTCTAAGGAGGTTTAACGCTTTCTGCATGGCCAATAATCTTGTTCGTGAGGAGCAATTCGGGTTTCGCCCGGGTCACTCTTGCCAACTACAGCTTTGGAGGCTTGTTGCTAATCTAAACACTCCCCTTAATTGCGCGAAATACGGTGGTCTTATCTTTTTAGATGTCCGGAAAGCTTTTGATCAGGTCTGGCATAACGGCCTGAGATACAAGATGATTACTTGTGGATTTCCTGATGAGCTGATTGCTTTGATTAGTTCCTTTCTGTCGAACAGGACTTTTCGTGTCAAGGTTGGCTGCTTCATGTCTAACCCTTCTGACATCAAGGCTGGTGTTCCCCAAGGCTCTGTCCTGGGCCCTGCGTTGTTCAACTTCTTTATTCACGACTTCCCAACTTTTACAAAGTGCAAGTTATGCCTGTTTGCTGACGATGTGTCCATTATGACTTGTGCCCGAAATCCCGCTCATGTCATACCTCGGTTACAAAATGCCGTGCATCTGTGTGAGGAATGGTTTGCTAAGTGGAGGTTAAACCTAAACGTTGATAAATGCAAAGCCATGTTCGATACCAAAAAACTTAGAAAACCCCCGAAGCCAATCTTCCTATCTGGGAAGGAGCTCGAGTGGGTAAAAAACTATAAACACCTCGGAGTGTGATAGATGCCAAGCTAAATTGGGGCGACCATCTCTCTTATGCTATCAACAAGGCCAAGAAGGCAAAGTTTAGCCTGGTTGCCCTTCTGGGACGTAACAGTTTGCTTGGAGTGGACAGCAAACTTTTGCTATATCAAATGGTAATCCGAACCATTCTTCTGTACGGTATGCCTGCCTGGGCTACAATCTGCAAATCCAGATGGAAAGACCTACAAACATACCAAAACGTCACCCTGAGGACCATTGCCCAACTCGATAGGAGAATAGCAACTAAGACTTCCATTGCTGAAGATTTCGGTATTCCTACTATTGGAAACCACGTCAACGAGACGCTGAAGAAGCTGCTTCCAAAGATGAAGGATCATCCTAATCCACTGGTTGCAGATATACTGAATCACCCGCTCACCTTTAGAAGTTCCCTCAGGCATCGCAGGCCTCGTCACATACTAGACGTCAACTTCGATGACATCAAAAAGGCCATCTTACCACCCTACTGGATCACCTAGCTCTTCCACGTCCTATCATCAATCAACAATCAACTTTATCGTCCTGTTAGGAAAAGACTTCTCCGTATCCTCTGGATGACTTAACCAGGTTCATCTGGCTTCTTTCCTAATTCAGCGTATTTCTTTTGGCTATGATACTGGACGAGTTTGGCAGTGGAAGCATAGCTTCCGGACCGCTCGTTTTGTTTTTCTTCCCTGCGCTGTTCGAGTGTCGATTCGATTGTCGGTTTGATTTCAGTTCACTTTCATTAGAGTGGATTCACGGAGTCACGGATTCCTGCTGAAGATGAAAGCAGTGATTTCGAAATGCGCGTATCCATGTTGTATTTTTCTGTTATTCGTTGTGGTTAAAGAGTTTTCTTTCATTTATTATTGTAATAATTATCCACATAATATTTTTTCCTTGGTTTTAAGACATCACTATAGTGTTTTTCTACCATTAGTATTATCGAAAGTTCCAGTGGTAGCATATGGTATCATATGGCACCTTTAAGGTACGTGCTACTTAACCAATAACCATTATCATTATCTACTTGTTAAATTCACTAATTACATGTTAATACGAGTTGTTTGATATATTACATGCCATATCTTAGCATTGAAAATTCCAATGGTACCATATGGTATCATATGGCACCTTTAAAGCACGTGTTACTAAACCAATACCATAATTATTATTTTCTCGTTATATTCACTCATGGCACGTTGTTACGGGTTGTTTGATATATTACATGCCATATCTTAGCATTGAAAGTTCCAATGGTATCATATGGCGCCATTAGGGCACGTGCTACTAAACCAATAACCATTATCATTATTTACACGAGATATTCTCTCATGGCACGTTGTTACGAGTTGTTTGATATATTAAATGCCATAGCTTAGCATTGAAATTTCCAGTGGTACCATATGGTATCATATGGCAACATTAGGGTACGTGCTACTAAACCAATAACCATTATCATTATTTACTCTTTATATTCACTCATGGCTCGTTGTTACGAGTTGTTTGATATATTACATGCCATATCTTAGCATTTAAAGTTCCAATGGTACCATTTCATACCATTAAAACACGAACTACTAAACAATTCACACTAACATTATTTACGCGTTATATTTTTTCATGAGACATCCTTGCACGTACACGTGCCATTAGACCAATATCTGCTATCACTAGTTATTCTTATATATTCGTTCATGTTGTGACAATTTGTTTGATATTACATGCCATTTCTTGTTATAGGAAATCTTTAAGGGGGTTTCATAATGGTACCATTAAAGCACGTGCCATTAGAGCACGTACCTATTCCGTTCATACTTGTTCGTGCTCTGTCCCATATTAATGGATTGGTGAAAACAGACTGTGAAAAAGTTAATTCGTTTTCATGTTATTGTAATAAATACTAAGCTCCCTAGGAATAAAAAATTCTCTTGATTTAGTGACTATTCTGCCCTTTCAATAATCGTCAAACACGTGCATCCTGCACGCGCAACATCTCATTAACGTTTAGAGCACGCGCAGAGCCGAGCCCATGTACTCAACACGCGTTTTCTCCAATGCGTGGATAATTCGTTTCTTCCAGCTATTCAATACATGCACTCTTTCTATTGCAGCGCAATGAATTGTGGGAATTGTGTCTACAGACAGACAGACGGACGGACGGACGGACAGCTGTACAAACCGATCACATAAGCACATTTTTATAGAAAATGTGCTAAAAAGGAAGAATGGCATTGCTGGTTTTATTGGCCAGTTATAATTTTACGGTTTATTCTTTATCTGCAACATATTTTTAACATGTAAATTCAACTCATAGTGGCGCAGTAAAGATTATTCTTATATCTTTGCAGCGAGATAAAAGAATTCGTGAAATGACTAGACAATTGAACGTAAAAGAATATTTTTTTAAAAAGGATTGTGAATATGTCGGGGAATTTGAATATATCGCAAAACCATTAGCACTGCAAAGTCCCATCGCTAAATGCCTCTTGTTGTATCTTTATACGTGAATCTGTCGACTGGCGAGTTTATAAAGTAAGCAAATTTCTGCTACCTCGGTATTTCACACCGTATTCATGTATATCTGCGATTATCAAAATGGTGGAGGTTAATGAGTAAAGAAAGAATCACGAAAACTGCAGCTGACACCCAACGAGAGCTAAATGGAGCTTTTGATAAACAAGCTACAATGCGATTCAAAAATTACTGTGCAGTAGCTGGTTGGAGGTGGCATCCACTCACAATAGATGCTGGAAATGCCCGCCACAGCCCTCATCACATCGGTTAGCACGCAGTTGCATGTTGTTGAACACTCTGCTCAATATGGCCAGTGAGATTTGCAGAACTTCAGTGGTGATTTCCCCTCCTTCAGCTCAGGCAAAGTGCGGGTTGTTTGCATACATTTTACCTTTCAAGGCACCCCAAAGGAAGAAATCGAGAGGTGTGAGGTCCGGTGAGCGTTCCGGAACACATTCTCAACTGAAACACAACAGATAGCTGAAATCCGATCGCAGGAAAGAATTCCTGAGAAATAAACTGGTGTACTTGCTTGACACATGACCCCCTTCCCATCCAAGAAAATGAACCTTGACCCAAAATGGCGGACTTCAAGATGGCGGATAAACTCCAAAACTGTCCCAAAAGATAGAGCACCTTTCCTATTCCCTGCTAGCATGTAACATCGTTTATTTTGCACAATATTTCCGAAATACAGCTTTGTCCAGTGACTTTTGACTCACCCTATCATTTTGGATACAGAGTATTTACAAGTGTATTTTAATGAATTTTTATTACGGGTATTACCGATGCTTATTACCGGCATTATCGAAATACATTTCTTGTTAGAAAAAACAGGATGTCAATTTTCATTGGTAGCACTAGTATTCGGCGTATTGTAAGAGTTGTAGACGAACCTCGTGCAAGTGTCCACAGGATTCTTCAAAAATTTTTACACCACAATTGTGTACTCATTGTTACGTTCTCTATAACGCTAAGTTCTCCCTCTATTGGTGCTTTTTGGAACTAACTTTTTGCTCTGGAAAAATTTTCTATCATGTAATTAAGGCATTCACAAAAGTTCATGATTTTCTGATGAATAATTTTTGCTGTAGCCACCTACGAAATTTTAACTTTAATTTGAGACACCCTGTATCTTGAAAGACCTTTCTCCCTGCTCGTCGCTTATTGCTCCTAAGGAGATGTATTCGATATGTATTCAGGAAATTATTCGAGATGTGAGTCTAAGAAATGATTTTTAGGGGCATTCTGCAACCAGCTTTCTTATAAGCCTTCATCATGGTAAGAACTATTTTCTCGTAATTTTCAAATTTTTTATTACCAAGAAACCTATACATTACGTTTCTGAATGATTTCCATGCTTCCAAATCCATTTTTGTCAACTTACTTTCAAAAACTTCTATCTTTAAAATTTTTTTCTTATTTGAGTCTCAAGAAAGATGCCCTCGTTTATGGTGGGATATATAAATTTCTTTTAAATATCCTAAGCCACTAACCCGAATTTAATGTGGGGTAAAAAACTTTTTTGGGATCAACTAAAGGAGGATATTTGACATTTTCTTTTCCCAGAAGAAAGCTTTTTCTCGTTGGCGAAACTTTTTTATTGTAATGGTCTTCCGTGGCCCGACTGTCCCATAATCAAAGAAAACATGAAGCTCTAACGCCGAATCTTTGTTTTACACTCTATCTCAAAAATGTCTTGCAAACAAAATGTAATCACAAATTCTGAAAGTAAAACTATAAGACCAGGCGTATTTTTGTGCTATAGAAAAAAACAGACGCATCATTTTTTTCTGACAATTTTTATATCCATAATGAACACAAATGTCAAACAAAACTACAACTTTGGATGAAGTAAAAATAATTCTGGAATAAGTTATGCAAAAAACCCGCAAAAAATTCCCAGCTGTTGCGACTAATGTGATTTCGATTCCAGCTGTTGTACATACAAATTCTCTTCATCAATATTATTTTATTTCTAGGAGAATTTATAATTCTGCTCTTATATATATTAAAAATATTTCCCTTAAAGGAAATTGGCGGAGAGTTATAAAAAAATGGGTCTCTTCAAATAATGATTTTGATTCTTTTTTTTCCTTTTCCATCATAATTTTATATTATTATTTTTTAATCCTCCTTTTAGATTTAGTTTTTAGTTTTAGTTTTAGTGTAAACCCTACGAGCTTAGGCTCAGTGGTTACATTTTATTGTATTAACTGATTTTATTGTATTGTATTGTATTGTATTATATTGTAATTATTATAAACTGATTGTATTATACAATAAAATAATTTAAATTAAAAAAAACCCACATGTGCAAAAGAATAAGACCACCCTGAAAAAAATGGAACTGTCCGACCACTTTTTGCATATAAATGAATTGGCACAACTAATCGACTTCAGAAGTGCTGCAGTACAATCAGAAGGAACATACAGCGGTTTATAGACAATGCTTAAGCCCACACATCTCAGCGAATCTGAAATCCGGCAAATGTGGACACTACATGGTAGTGGGAAATCGCGGCGCCAAATTGCTGCAACGATTGGTCGTTCAAAATGTGCTGTTGCCAATGTATTAGCCAGAGGATATTAGCCAAAACTTCTCTCTGAAAGATCTCGTCGTCATACCAGGGAGAACATGTCAGCAGCGAAAATAAAATCCACGGCCCCTAACACGAAGACAAAAAAACAGAACGTCTGTCCTTTGCCCATAAAACCATGTCATGGAACCATGAATGGCAATCTGTAATTTTTTCTGATGAGAAGTTTAATCTCGACGGGCCTGATGGAATTCACTATTACTGGCACGATCTACGGCAAGCCACAACAGTGAAGATGAGCCGGCAAATGGGAGAAGGTGCAGTCATGGTTTGGTGTGGACTTTCTGCTCTCGGAAAAACGGACTGTGTTGTTATCAATGGATGCATGACATCAGTGGAGTATCAGAACTCCACTTCAGCAACTTCAGGCCTATGGTGAAATTCTACGAGGACCCGAGTTTTGTTTTCAACAAGATAACACACCCTGCCATACGTCCAACATGATGAAACTGTAGTCTCAAACACAAAATATTATGCTTCTTCCATGGCCCACAAGATCACCGGACTTGAATCCCATTGAAAACCTTTGAGGTTTACTGGCAAGCGATGTTTATAAAGATGGGCGGCAGTTTTAAACGACTGATGAACTGAAAACAGCAATTTTTGCTGCGTGGGAATCAGTTTCATGGAAAACTTTACTGAGATTAGTTGAGTCCATGCCGGAACGTATTTTTGATGTAATCCATAACTCTGGATGAATCACAAAATACTAAAACAGCATGATCGCAGTGTCGTTTGTTCATGGTCTTATAATTTTGCACATGTGTTTTTTGTGGGGTTTTTTTTTGCATAACTTATTCCAGAATTATTTTTACTTTATCCAAAGTTGTAGTTTTGTTTGGCATTTGTGTTCATTACGGATATAAAAATTGTCAGAAATAATGATGCGTCTGTTTTTTCTTTAGCACAAAGAAACGCCTGGTCTTATACTTTTGAGTAGCACTGTAGTAGAGTGTATTAAGGTTTTAGGATGTAAACTAGTGTTATTATTAAGCAATAAACCTCATGTTCTTTACTTTTTGTCAACCGAATTGAATTTTTATTTTTAAAACATCAAAACAGAGATGTTCTATATCGTTCTATTAAAAAATAATTATTGAAATATTTATTTTTTAATAATTTATTTATGTATTTATTTATTTATTTATTTATTTATTTACGGTTGTAAGTACATAAGCGCCCAACGAGAATCGGTATGGTCAGAGACCGAAGAGTTAGATCCTAGTGGGCGCAGGAATACAAGTGCTTATACACACTCCCAGACAAAAATATGGAGATTTTTGAAAAATTAAAAGATTCATCTCAGACAAGTGCTATTAAAATAGAATATACACCATCTTATTAACTGCACATAAAATTTCATGAGTAATAACTAATTTCGTTGAACAAAAAACAAGAAAAACAACGACTACATTGAAGTCAAAAGTTTGGAGATTTAATTATACTGAGACATAAGTTTGGAGATTTTGTTAAAAACGTTAACATTTCAAGCTTTTAGTTTTAGAAATTTAACCATAACGTCTGGGAGTATGTAAATTAATCTAGGATGGGTGGATTCATTTTAATATTTGCGTGTGCTTAATTTATTTTCTTAAATTTTCATTTGTGAAAAAATGTCTCCTATAAAACAGATCTCTCAATCTATTTGTGACTTAATTATTAAGAAATTACAAGAAAACGAAAACAAACCAAAATAGCAAAAAAAATCTCAACTTAACTACAAAATCTGTAAGATTATTTTAAAATATAAGAAAACTGGAAGTTGCGCTGTGAAGCAAAGGTGTGTCAGAAAACTCAACACAAGTAAAGCCGAAGATAGACATCTAAGAGGTAAATTGTCAGAGAATCACGCTTTCAAACAGCGAAAGAAATTACTGCAAAATGGAATGCAATCACCAAGAAAGAAGTTTCGGAAAAGAACAATAACCCGTCGTTTGAAAGAGAAGTGTTAATCCTTTCGTTCTGCAGCAAAAAAGCCTCTCCTAACTAAACGATTGAAAAAACAGCGACTTGAGTGGACACGTGAACATTCAACATGGACTACAGAACAATAGCAAAAAGTCATATTCAGTGATGAATCTAGATTTAGCCTTTTGAATGATGATAAACAAAAAGTTGTGTGCAAGCAAGAAGAAAAGCTGCACCCTAGGTGTGTAACATGAAGAGTCAAATTTCCACCAAGCATCATAGTTCATGGAACAGTAACTGCATATGGGACCGGAAGTATAGCCATTGTCAACGGAAACGTCAACAGTTCCTAATACACGGAAATAATGGTTGATCATCTGATACCAAGTGCTGCATTATACTTTCCTATGGTGACTTTATCTGCCAAGAAGACGGAGCAGCTTGTCACAGAGCAAAAGTGACACTAACCTGTTTCGAAGAACAAAATATTCACCTTCTAGAATGGCCAGGAAATAGTCCTGATCTTAATCGTATAGAGACAATTTGGGGTAAAATGAAGCGAAACGTTGACACACGTAAAATTCTAACAAAGAAGGATTTACTCAAAACTGAGTCTGATGTCTGGTATGAAATATCGATAGATGACTGTCAGTCTCTTATAAAGTCTATGAGACGACGTATGCAAGCAGTTGTTAATGCCAAAGGGGGCTGGACTAAATATTAAACAAAGAATCTCCAAACTTATGTCCCAGCATGGACAAATCTCCAAAATTTTGGCTTCAGTAGTGTTTGTTTTTCTGTATTTTTTGGTGAAAGGAATTGTTTAAAGTACATAAAATGTTTTGTGTATAGAAAATAAACTAGGTAACGTTCCAATAAATCATCGTATAATGCATGAACAAGTCCTTTTTATTTTTAAAACAATTTTTGAGATGAACCTTTCATTTTTTTCAAAAATGTCCATATTTTTGTCTGGGAGTGTACAAATAAGCAATAAGTTACAAATGCGTTAGTTAGTTGATAGGTAAAATAATAATTGCTGGAGTTTATTTAAAGAGACTATACAATAAGTTGAATAAAGCCCAATAACATGCAGTGTACACTCATGTAAGTATTAAACGAAGCATTTTTATTATTGTGTTAGCTATGGGCAAGGCATAACACTTAACTTATCATAGGTTAGTATTAAGGGTATTAGATTATGGTTATGAGTATCTTCAAGTTTTTGATATAAAATGACAGATAAAAAGTTTTTTATAGGTCTCCTGAATTGCTTATAGGGAGCTATAGACCTGATATGTAGAGGTGTAGTAGACCATATTTTTAAACCAATATATGAGACCCGACGGTGAAGGTATCCACGTTTGGATAATGGCAAACGAATATCTAGGGCATTTCTAGTTAGGTAACCATGGCTATCTTGGTTAAGTTGAATTGTAAGTGGGGTTGTAACAATCAGGATTGAGGTTGTAACAATCATATGACGTTCAAAATATATGATTCGTTTAATATTTGAATTTTTCTATTTCATCTGAAGAAAGCGCGAACATACAATACGTGATATAGTTTCTTGCTTCGTGTTCTACTGAGGCAGAATATGTAGTAAAGAAAGTTTTTGAAGTTCCATATCTGCCTTATTCCATTATTTTACCTCTTTCGCAAGCGACTCGTGGGGAAGTTGTTGTTTTTATTCACTAATAAAAGGCTGTGCTCTTTACTTGTCAGCAAAGCATTACACAACTGCTGTTTTCTCTATAATTTTATGTTAAAGAATAAAAAAAGAATGAAATGTTTTCTTTTATTTTAAAGACAGGGTAACATTTCTATATATAAAAAAAACGATGAATCGATGAACTATCCTTCTTTTAAATGTCCACTGCAGGATAGTAAACATTATAGGACTTCTCTCTTTTCTAAAAATATGATTATTACACATTCTCCCACTCTTTGTCATGATAGCCTTTAGACAGGCTTTTGTTCGTTTCATGTTATGTCTATAAATAAAACGTGCAATGAAAATAAAACAATGTTTTTACCATTCAGCAAGGCCATTCCATATCTGTCAAGTTTTAAGGCATATGTTTGCAATATATAATCAAACGATACAACTTCTATTAATAAAAGCTTCCGAGTGAAAAATTTCGATCGTTTGGGTATTTTCTTGTTCGAAAAGTTACCGCTCTTCTTAATTCAAAACAAGAAAAATAGCTTAGGGAAAGCATTTAAAAAATTGAATAATTAGCTTTCTTTTTTTTACCTCCATTGATTTACGTAGTTGTTTCGTCGCTAACATGTAGTGGAATGTTCCGTGACAAAGTCAAGATGAAAGGTAATAAATTTCTTTTATTTTCGATTAATAAAAAAAAGAGTCAAAAGGAAAATGTTTTTTCAATAATTGCTTTTGTTCCGAGCAAAAGTACAAGATAAATTTAGACGAATATCTCTTGAAAAATAAACGATAAAAAAGGAAAGCAATTGAAATAATCCATATCTTACGTCGTATCTAATAAAACAACGTTTTTTCTTAGCTTCGTATTTTTTTAATTTTCTGCAATGATTTTTTTCCTCTTCCCTTCTGACAAAATTTATCACCCTCTGAGAAGTTATTCATTCTCGTTGTGTCGCGATTGACCGTATGTCTTCACGTTTTTGAGTAGGAATAAATGTTTATAAGAGCACTGAAAAATAATTCATTATCTATGAATGGAGATTTACGTTTAACAACAGATTAATGATAATATATACAAGATTTATTGTTTTTGTACTTAAAAGAACGTTTATTTTTATGAAGACTATATTATAATCTTTCTTCAAGTGAATTACAGGTGATTTAAATGGTCACAGACAACCTTATTAAAATGAAAGATAAAAGACATACAATCACTTAGCATATACGATCTTTGGTATAGATTTATAACTTAAATGCTGCTGGTCACGTACAGTTCACATAATAACATCAAATCCGCATTTTGTGTTTCATTCGAAAGCAGTAAATCTCTTGAAAAAATGTCTCCGAAAATCGGACCTTACGCGGAACGGTACCTTACTGTCACCTCATTTTCGTGAGGAAAAGGAGAAATCAAATGAGGTGACAAAAGAAGAGAGAGAGAGAGAGAGAGAGAGAGAAGCGATCCAGATAGAGAGAAGAAAAAGCCGACCCCCGTTGAAAGTAATGGAAACGGCCGGAAGAAGAGAGAGAATTTCGGGCTCTGATTGGCAGAAAAGAGAGAAAATGAAGCCGGGAAAAAAGGTGTGTTCTCGAGAAGGAGAAGAGTGAAAAAAGGAACGATCGAAGGAGGTTGGAAAGCGAGCGGGTCAGCACGACGGGCGAGGCAACCGACATGGATGCAAGCGCAAGGAAACATAGAAGTGAAAGGCCATGCAGTCAAGAATAGTCGGGAAGTCAGTAGCCGGCCGCTAAGGGAAATTTTAGTGGATTCACCGAGGAATAAGGTATGGAAATTACCGGAGCCGTGAGCAAGACGGAAGACCGAGTTCAGCGGACATAAGAGAGGTTAAGGAACTCGACAGGATAGCCACGGCTAAGGCTAACTACAAATTGCCAAGTAAGAATAACGTTTCTTATAATAATTCGCCTGCTTGTAGTGCTATCAGTACCGTGAAAAATAATCGTTATTTTAAATCACATAAGCATCGGACATTTAATGCAAAGAATGCCAGGAACATTCTCGATACCAAGGCGAAGTCGTTAAGTGATTCTACATTTGACATAGGACTTGCAGTCGGCGGGATTATTTCGCAAAACGAGCCTCACGCACGTCCAGTTAAACCCTTATGTGTACGGGTCAAAAACTCTGTAAAAACGTCCATTTCTATAAGTACTTTTAGAACAAACGTAATTAAGTCTGCTACAGAACTAGGGAGTGGCGCATCTTCACTGAAGGATTTTCCAAGTGACCATTTGTCGTCCAGTGCCAAGAGTGCAGCTAATTCTTCTATACGGAAGGGGGCAGCGGGCCCAGCCAAGCCGTGAATTTGTCGGAATTTAAATCTTCGCTTTTGTGGGAAAACGAGAAGGAGCTTTTCATTAAGAAACACTTAAACGATACTTCGACGTCCAGTGCCAGAGAGATAGCTAATTCTCTCCGGTTAGGCGGATTCAGCCAGCCCAGCCCAGCAGTGAATTTGCAAGCAATACATTCTTTGCTCTTGTGGGGGAGAGGATTTTTTCTGGTGGATTTGTGCCTACCCGGGTGGCCAAAGCGGGTAGGTGTCGAGAGTTCTTTTCCGAACAGCGAAAAGCTCAAAGCTGTGGGCCAAGTTCATGTTGCCTCGTTAGAGGTGTTTAGGTTTTTTACGTTGGGTTTAGCATAAGGCCACCTGTAAGATCTTTTTAGATCTTAATTCCGTGGAGGCAATACCATCTGCCTCTCCACTTCAAAAGTGGGAGAGAGAGGAGCAAAGTCGCATTATTGGCGTGCCTTCTTTATCGTTAGGTAGTGTCGACGGGGCCCTAGTCGGCTTGCTGCGCTCGGTAGGCAGCGTTGCGTCTTTTGGTAATAACTTTTATGGAACTTGCTTTATATAGTGCAGTGCTTTACGTCTGGCATATTGACTGAGTTTATTTTAATGTGTTCTTTTATTTTTCTCACTAGTTCCCACCTGCAAGAAGCTTTACCCTTCGAGGTTGCCGTATTCTGTTTCGACGGTCGCCATTAGCAGTCGTTCCACCTATTCTCTCGTTAGCCGAGATTGGTTCGTTCATCGGCAGGATTGCGCCTATCCATTTCAGATGAAAGCTTAACTAATCCGGACGATTAATATACTTCTTACAGCCTCATATCCAAATTGATATTTGATACCGTAAAATTTTAGAGATTCAATTAATTAATGATTGAATTAATAATTCGTTTATTATCAACAATAATTTTAATCAACAATTGAAAAGAATGTGAGAATGATTTGTATTTTAAGAATGATTTATTTAAATGTGATTTAGATGTGATATCTGAAATTAAACAGATTCAAAAAAAAATTTAGTTGTCTCCCGCCTTTTCTCTCCTGCACATTAAACAGTACTCTGCTTATAGGTTTAGTTGTGACAATTACTGCCCTTTCCGATGCTAATTATAGCTCTTCTGTTAATTATAGCGCATGAAATAGACGGAAGTTCTGTTTCGAAGAAAAGCATATCGGCAGTACAGAATAGAAAAAGAAAATCCCGGGAAGGGCTAATTCCAACTGGCCAGAAGCAGCAAGATTATCGAGTTTCCATAAGCCGAACATCACAGGTCATTGAAGAGGTTAAGCAGTTGCCTTGTGTGAAAATCCAGCAAGCCAAAGAGGGAACACGAACATCGAAGGAATTTCATAGGCTACGGTAATAAAAAAATAAAATCTTGTAAACATTCCAAGGAGAGGCTTTAGCAGTGAAGCAGAAATACATTTATACATTTTTAACAAGAAATAAGCATCCCCTCGAGTAGGGTAAGGTAAGTAGCAGATCTTGTGGTCTTCTATTTTTACCCCTTTATCTGCACTATTTACATTCCAAGTTTTTTTAATCAAAAAATTGATTTTCTCGAACGTAGTATATTGAAAATGTAAAAAAGTTCGCATCTTCCTTCCTTTCTCATCATTTCCGATAGAATGACATTTCACAGGCCATATATTGCCATAGTTCTAAAGACCAAGTGACTGCCACCACCGCCAGCCCGACCCCACTGGAAAAATTGAGCCTAAACTTCATAGTAATGTAGATCTTGCCTAGAGGAATCTGGATACTGAATTTTACATACCTAAAAAGCATATAGATATTTTGTCCTCTCTGAATCCTACCCACGTAATACCGACCCCAGTGCACTAATCAAAACCAAACTTGATAGTGAAGGTGGACATGCCCATAATAAGCTACATTCCGAATTTCACTTCTACCTCAAAAAATGTAGAAATTATGAAGGGGACGGACAGACATTATAAAACCAATAAGCAGCTCCATTCTTCCGCTACTTTATAATACAGATTATGAGCACTCGAGCAGTTTTCTTAATACCTGATAGAAGTGTCCTAAAACAAATTACAACGGGTACAATTTTTTGCTTGTATGCGCCATGATTTAACAAGTGTACCGCAAAAGCTCACAACCCTTTGGTAGTGATATTTTTTAGAAATACGAATTTTATTTACATCACTTTAAGGGCCAAAATTGTTAAGTTACAAGATCACCGTGAAAATAATCCTTTA
This sequence comes from Rhysida immarginata, assembly GCA_023313115.1. Taxonomy (NCBI): domain Eukaryota; kingdom Metazoa; phylum Arthropoda; class Chilopoda; order Scolopendromorpha; family Scolopendridae; genus Rhysida; species Rhysida immarginata. Next base: position 2,498,468 of record JAHWFO010057934.1, on the reverse strand, counting down.
TCCCAAGCGTATAGTTGCGAGATCCTTTTACAATGGTTAGTAAGATTGAACGATTAAAAATTTACGCAATTATATTTTTTCCATTAACGCAATTACATTGTCCCAATTAAATGTTTTAACGTAAAGCGATTAACTTTTCAATAAGAATATCCGTTACCTAAATTAAGTAGCGGAAGAATGGAGCTACTTATTGGTTTTACAATGTCCGTATGTCCGTCCGCCCCCTACATTTCTGCATTTTTTGAGGTAGAAGTTTGAAATTTGGAATCTAGCTTACTACGGGAAGGTGTACCATCACTATTTAGTTGGGTTTTAATTGGCCCGCTAGGATCGGAGTTAAGGACGTGTCAAAGGTCTACGTGTATTGAAATATGTAAAGAAGTAAAATTCGGTATGCAGATTCCTCTAGGCAAGATCTACGTAACTATGAAGTTTGGGTCAAATTGTCCCAAAGGGGTCGGAGTTGTGGGGGTGGAAGTCACTTTTTCTTTAGAACTATGACAACATACGCATGTGATATATCATTCTTTCGGAAATGATGAGAAACGAAAGAAAATAGAGCTCTTTTTCATTTTCTAAATACTACGTTCGAGATAATCAATTTTTTCATTAAAAAATGGGGGGGGGGTCAAAAAGTGCAGATAAAAGGGTAAAAATAGATGATCTCAGGTTTTCCGCTACTTTCTTATAGCCTGCTCGGGGGGATTAATTTCTTGTTAACAGTCGTTGCCAACCCAAAGAAGGAAAACCAGCTATAGTGAATACTATACAGGGTGTAAATTTTAAGTTGACAAAGCAGAATAACTCGAAAAATAAGCTTCACACGAAAAAATGCGTAGAATCCAAAGTTGATTATTTTCGAGGGGGCATCTGCTGGTGCTAAAATTAGCCCACCCCCCCCGGCCCCTGGGGGTGGGGCGGGGGGCAACTTTAAAATTTCAAATGGGAACCCCTATTTTTTATTGCAGATTCAGGTCCTACATAAAAAACTACGTACATTTTGTCTGAAACATTTTTTTTATTTTTGGTAGATGGCGCTGTAATTCAAGAAAATCCATTTTCTCATTTTTGCGTGGAAATAACTAATTTATTATTCATTTCGATTCCTACATTGTTTTAACTACAATGTAATTTGAAGACATTTCGTCAACAAACAAATAACGTAAACATTGGCATTTTTTTCAGAATGTTTACATTTTAAATTCTGATCTTTAGAAGAGTGTGAACCAGAAAAAAAGAACCCGTGCAGCTACTGTTTGTGGAGAAAACAATCAAGTGTCAGTCCTAGCTGCTGTGGCTCATAATCCACATGCGAGCACAAGAGAAATATCAAGGCAATCAGGAATTTCACATATGAGTGTTTGGAAAATGCTGAAGCTCCACAAATTTCATCCATATCATGTATCTATGCATCAGGAACTACATGGCAATGACCACCAAAACCGTCTAACGTTTTGTCACTGGGCACTTCAGCAGATGCAAACAAACCAACATTTTTTTGCACGAGTTCTTTTCTCCGATGAGTCAACATTCACAAACCACGGGGAAGTTAATCGACATAACATGCATTACTGGAGTGAACAGAACCCACACTGGATTCGAGAAGTCAACCATCAGCGACCTTGGTCAATTAATGTTTGGTGTGGGATAATTGGCGATAAACTTATCGGTCCATATTTTATAGACGGTAATTTGAATGGCAACAAATATCGTAACCTACTTGAAAATGAACTACCAGATCTACTTGAAGACCTGAGTATTGAACTTCGACAACACATGTGGTTTCAACATGATGGTTGTCCAGCGCATTATTCATTAGTAGCGCGCGAAGTACTACATCGACTTTACCATGGTCGCTGGATCGGCAGGGAAGGTCCTGTGAATTGGCCAGCCAGATCGCCTGACCTTACATCGCCAGATTTTTTCTTATGGGGTTACCTCAAAGATATCGTTTATAAGGAAACGCCAACCACTCGCGAAAACATGATTCAAAGAATAAGAGATGCTTGCGCTGCAATTACACCAGACATGTTATCAAGATGTGTTCAGGAATTTACAAAACGAGTCAATAAATGCATCGAAGTTGGAGGTCATCAATTTGAACATTTAATTTCATAAAACGGCGAGATGCAAGGGATTTAAGGACAACAAGCAGGCCGAAAGTGAGAGGCGAGGGGACTCACTGGAAATACAAGCACCCCGAAATTCATTTACTTGCAAGTATTTGCAAATAAGAAAAAATAAAACGAAAACAATCGGTCCTTTTAAGGACCACCAAATCTTAAACGGGAATAACTTCATCTTTACACAGTCTTTTACTTTTTTACTCTGTTAGTTAATGAGTTCACTCGTTAGTACGTAGGATGTTCGGTTAGTTAGTTAGCTAATCAGTTGATTTGTTTGATAATTATAAAGTTGTGTGGCCTCATGACCACGAAACAAAACAAAATTATCCTAATCCGCGGCAAAAAATAATAAAATAATAACTTTGCGGCAAAATTTACGAAGTAAATAAGTATTTTTTATTTCTCCGTAACCATTTCCACGCAAAAATGAGAAAATGGATTTTCTTGAATTACAGCGCCATCTACCAAAAATAAAAAAAAATGTTTCAGACAAAATGTACGTAGTTTTTTATGTAGGACCTGAATCTGCAATAAAAAATAGGGGTTCCCATTTGAAATTTTAAAGTTGCCCCCCGCCCCACCCCCAGGGGCCGGGGGGGGTGGGCTAATTTTAGCACCAGCAGATGCCCCCTCGAAAATAATCAACTTTGGATTATACGCATTTTTTCGTGTGAAGCTTATTTTTCGAGTTATTCTGCTTTGTCAACTTAAAATTTACACCCTGTATACCGGGTGATCCAAAAGTGTGTTACATTCCTTCCATTGTTAACGACATTTTCAGTGTTTGCTTTCCAGCAATTCAATGCTTTCATAAGAATCACGAGGCACGCTCAAAACAATGTAAAGGACAAGAATACGTCACGGCAAAACAATTATTAGTTTCATGGAAAAATATAATACACTTTTCGGTCACATGTATATAAAAATCGTAAAATCAACGAGCGGGAGACGTGGATTTTCTTGGAAATAAGGAGCCGTCTAATTCCAGAAATTCTAAGAATACGAAAAAGGAAACAATTTTCCGATTCAAGTTGACTTAGTTTCTTCCTTTTGCCGTTGGGAAGTTGTTGGAAAATTAAAGATAATGATTTATTAGGATAGTATCTTTAAAAACTAGAAAAATGATCAGTAGAAGCCTAATTAAGAATTAGCAATAGCTTTTAAAGAAAATTTAATGAATTTATTTTTTCACTGATATGCCCGGCGTTGCTCGGGCAGTTTTTTTTTTTGATCAACTTTTGCAATATCCGAATTTGAATATAAGTACGAACACCTGAAAATTCTTAGAATCAATACAGTAAATATTCACTTTGGAAAAATCGAAAGAATTCTTTAAAGTACTCCTACTAGAATTTTGTGTACAATTGGGTTTGGCCAAGAAAATTCGACATTGCATCCTTAACTGTTTAGCATATCAAAGAAATGCTATGAGCAATGAATTATTTCTGTCTAGATTAAAAATACTTTATAGATGGACTGAGAAAGCTAAGGAACTCTGTGCCAGCCCCATCAACATATCTCTTCAACATGTACCTGTTTCAGTAGGGTTGTATTCAGTCACAGAGCCCGGAATCTTAAAGTTCTGAATGTGTTTGTTCATATTGGCAGTATCAGCTTTAGCAGCAAGGATTGCCTTCTCACACAATCAGTTGTGATCTTTATAATTTTATAATATGCTTAGATAAACATTATTCATAACTTCTCTAAAGGAAGTTACTACATTAGAAACTCCATAGAAATTTTGTCTAGTTATGGGCTCACCAGGGAAAGCACCTTCACCGTTTCAGCAAAAGCTTGAGCTGCTGCACGTCCTAGAAGTTGTATTCTCTCATTTGTTTTAGAAAAATTTCTTATTCTCTCCAAAGACTTAAATAACAATAAAACAACAGTGATTTTTATTTATTTATTTATTTATTTATTTATTTATTTAATACTTTTTTATAATTATCCCCCCCTTTAAACGTGAATCATTAAGGCAAGCATCGTAACCGACGGAAAAGATGGTCAGATAACCGACCGGGGCTACGGCAAGCACTAATTTCATCAGCCATTGTTGGCAACATGCAAACACGACCTATCGATTTTTGATGCAAACACGATCGGCTAATTTTTCGCACATGCAAGCAAACAAACATAAACCAAGTCTATTTCATACTAGAAATGAAATCTTGTAAACATTCCAAGAAGGAGCTTTAGCAGTGAAGGAGAAATACATTTATATATTTATTAAAAAAATTAATCCCCCCTCTCCCTCCCCCCGAGTAGAGTAAGGCAAGTAGCAGATCCTGAAATCATCTGTTTTTACCCCTTTATCTACACTTTTTACCTCTTCCCCAAATTTTTAAATCAAAAATTAATAATCTCGAAGGTAATATGTAGAAAATGTAAAAAAGCTCGTATTTCCTTTCCTTTCTCATCATTTCCGAACGTATGATATATCACAAGCCATATGTTGGCATAGTTCTAAAGACCACGTGACTACCACCCCTGCAAATCCGACCTCAATAAAATACCTGGGCATAAACTTCTTAGTAATGTAGATCTTGCCTAGAGGAATCTGGATACTAAATTTCACGCCTTAACGTATCTAAATAGCACTTAGATATGTTGTTCTCTCTGAATCCCACCCCCGTAATTCCGATCAAAACCAAACTAAATACAGTAAAATCCCGTTACAACATACTTCAACGGAACAGGAAATTTGTACGTTAATGCGAGGTGTACACGTTATTCTGAAACGGGGGGGGGGTAATCGCCCATGCCGTAATGGCAGTATCATCAGCATAGAAATATAAATTACACTTGTCGGGTTTTAGGAAATCGTGCACAAAGTAATTAAAGAAAACGGGCCCGAGGACAAAACCCTTTGGGACACTGGCCTTTACCTTTTGGGTGTGGAGAAGTTTTCCCCAACTTTGGCTTGAATGAATGTAAGGGGTGGTTACCATGAAACCAAAGTGGTTATACTAGAAACCGAAGTGATTAAGAGGAAACCTGAGCACTGCGACTCTCTAAGTCTATTGTACTATCCCCAGTAACGACTGCTACAGGAAACAGTAGCAGCCGGGACCGACGGCGTAACGTGCCCTCCGAAGCACGGGGGGCGATGGACATTTCCAGGTGATCACCCAACCTGTGATTAACCGCGCCCAAGGTTGCTTAACTCCACCATTGCATTAAGTAAGGCGAGACGGCTGCCTCCAACTTTGGCTTGATAGAACCTGTCGCTGAGAAAGAATCTCACCATCATAATCAAATCAGAAGGGAACCCGTCTCTAATCATCTTGTACATTAGCCCCTCGTGCCATACATGATTAGCATGCGACAATCGACAATCGAACAGTGAAATGTACATTTGTTCAGGTGGGACGTAAGCTGTGCTTATACGATTCTCACCCTTCCGGAATAAATTTCACATGAAATACACTGAAATAGGCAAGAAGCCTGACTAACCCAAAGAGGCCTTCCACATTATGAAAAAACAAAAAATAAAAAATTATTTCCGAGTTTATATATGCTATACTGACCAACCAAGGAAATGTGAACTCGGCTTAATTAGCCCATTGGCCCAGTGCACACTTTCGTACGGGCTGTATTGACCAATCAGAGCAAGACATTCGAACGATGTACGTTGTAATGAAGTGATAATTTAAAGCGTGGTTCCCACATGCGTAAAAACAACGGCAGAAACCACAAAGCAGAAATATTTTATGATGTCATTTCCCGTTTTCGTCTCTTCTGCCCGACTGAAAATTTCTGCTTTTTAGAGTTGGGTTGAGTTCAACTTTTGTGGCACAAGCAGGGCAGGAACGATTGCTCAGCCAATAGAAAACGATCTCTGCAGTGACGTCACATTGACGTCCTCTCTCTCTCTCTCACAAAATAAAAATGTCGGACACTCAGCTCACAAAGGTGAAGAGGCCGAGAAAGAAAATTGATGTAGAAGCGCTAATAGAAGAGGTGCGAATTATATATTTATTAATTAATTAATCAAATTAAATTGAATAAACACCAATTGAATGCAAAAATTCGATGTGATGATTGATGAGGATTGAACGAACTGTGCAAAAATTCGACGTTTAGATCGATCGACGGCTTCGGTGCAGTGCATTTGTGTTGGGCAAAACTTCTGCTATCTTATCCTTTTCAGTTTCTGCCCTGTGGAACACCTGCAGGAGCAGAAAGTTAAAAGGCAGAAAAAAATACGCCCTGGTTTCTGCTCTCTTGTTTTCTGCCAGTGGGAACCACGCTTAACCAAGGAAACATAATATTTGTCCGTTAATGCGAGGTGTACGTTAAAGTGAGGTACGTTATTCTGAAACTTTTTAGTATTAAAATACTTACATTTCGGCCGGGGATTTAAAATTTGTACGTTATTCTGAAATGTACGTTAATGTGAGATACGTTGTAACGGGATTTTACTGTAGTGCTACTTTCCGAATTTAAACCTTCTACCTCAAAAAATGTAGAAATTATGAAGGGGTACACAGTTAAGACATTATAAAACCAGTAAGTAGCTCCATTCTTTCACTACTGAATAATATAGATTATGAGCACTTGAGCAATCGTGCGTCGACAAAGCGATTTCACGTGCGCGCGCCCATGCCAGTAATGCTCAAAAGATGAACAGAAAGTAACAATGTATTCCTTCTAGATAAATCGATTTGTTATACTCACTGTTTTAGCACGTGAATTCGACTTGAAGGGGTCCACGAAAAATTCTGAAAAGTTGATACGGCCGAGCTAAGACTTTGATGGTCCTATTTCTGAAAACAGATTTTGAAAAAGTTAATTCGTTTTCAAGTTATCGTGCAAATGGTGGACGGCCGGACGGCCAGACGCATTCTTTTAAGTAGCTTTTATGCTAATGCTTCTAATAAACCACCAGATTGTATAATCGCCATTGTTAGAGTTTTGACACACTTTTGTTTGTCGTGACATAGTCCATCGCTGATTTCCGTCCTGAAATGACCATGGCAGTTGAAAAGGACGTTAATACCAAACACACCAAACCAAACCATCGCTGATTTTATTTATATGTTATATAAGTATAAAGATTATTAGGAGCTTTAGCAAAAAAGCTACTTATAAGAATGCGCCCTTGGTCTGTACGTTTATCCATCCCTATACTCTTTGGAATGGAAACAAACCCACAATACGATATATGCGAACATTTGGAAGCAAGGCATATGCACTGGATAAAACGTCCGTCCGGCGTTTGCACGATAACTTGAAAACGGATTAAAGGTTTTCAAATTCTGTTTTCAGAAATATGACCATCAGAGTCTTAGCTCGGCTGTATCAACTTTTCAGAATTTTTCGTGGACCCCTTCAAGTCGAATTCATATTGTTGCTTTCTGTTCATCTTTTAAGCATTATTGACATGGGTGCGCGCACGTGAAATCGCTTTGTCGACGCACGATTGTTCAAATGCTCATAATCTATAAGCTTCTTAAGTAGCGGAAAAATGGAGCTACTTATTGGTTTTATTTTACACACGATTTGAATCACCCGTCATCATTTCTACATTTTTTGAGGTAGAAGGTTGAAATTCGAAATGTAGCTTACTATGGGCATGTGCACCTTCACTATTTAGTTTGGTTTTGATTAGCCTACTAAGGTCGGAGTTTTGGGGGTGAAAATTAAAGGGGAACAAAAGGTGTGGGTGTATTTATACATATAAATGAGTGAATTCGGTATGCAGATTCCTATAAGCAAGATCTCCATTATAAGAAGATTTTTTTTCCCCGAGGTATCCATGCCTTCCCGACTCGGTGGCGGAAATGCTTCGAAAAGATGGGGACTACATTGAAAAATAGTGTACCAACTCTGTCTGTAATAAAGGAGCTGTAAAAACATGTTTCCGGTTTTCATTTGACTGACCCTCGTAAGTAGAATAAGAATGGAGCTACTTATTGGTTTTATAATGTCAGTCCGTTCCCTTCATTATTTCTACATTTTTTTGAGGTAGAAGGTTGAAATTCGGAATGTAGCTTACTGAGGGCATGTCCGTCTGCACTATTTAGTTTGGTTTTGATTGGTATACGGGGGTCGGAATTACGGGGGTGGGATTCAGAAAGAGCAACATATCTATGTGCTATTTAGGTGCGTAAAGGCGTAAAATCCAGTATTCAGATTCTTCTAGGCAAGATCTACTTTACTATGAAGTTTAGGCCCAAGTGAACCAGTGGGATCGGATTTGCGGGGGTGGCAGTCACTTGGTCCTTAGAACTATGGCAACATATGGCATGTGATATATCATACGTTCGAAAATGATGAAAAAGGAAAGAAGATACGAGGTTTTTTACATTTTTTACATATTACGTTCGAGAAAATCAATTTATTGATTTAAAAAATCTTGGGGAGAGGTAAAAAGTGCAGATAAAGGGGTAAAAATAGAATACTTGCCTTATCCTACTCGGGAGGCGGGAGGGGGGGGGGGGATTAATTTCTTTTTAATAAACGTATAAATGTAT
>JAHWFO010057934.1:2445395-2489766 GCA_023313115.1 Rhysida immarginata | reverse complement strand
CATTAATTTCTTTTTGATAATGGTTACAACTATTAAATTAATTTTTTTCGTATAAATGTATTTCTGCTTCACTGCTAAAGCTCCTCCTTGGATGGTTACAACATTTTATTATTTCTACGTTTATAAGAGGCTTATATCAAGTTTTAGATTTTTTCCACCATTGTGATAGTAGGCTATTACAGTCCTGTGTGTTAAATTTCAACTTTATAACTTACTTCCAAGTTGCATTTTAAAACCGGACAAACTTACAGACATTGTGCTTTATATACAGGGTGGATACAAAAATGAGCCCCCCCCCCCCCCTTTTATTTTCGTAACCGAAGCAGACATGTCAATTTTGATGAATCCAATGAATGGATGACCTATCCCATGGTGCACTTTTCATCATTTCAAATATGCAAATTAGGACACATTCAAATCTTAAAAACCGTAACAGATACACGAAAAATTCCAATTGAAGACTTGTTCAGCATGAAATTCCGAACAAAACAAAAAAAATTTTCAAAATCCGATGAACGGATCACCAACATGTTGAATTTATTAGTTACCTCCCTATGCACTTCACAAAGATATTTGAATGTTCAACATGAAAATCAAGAAGTTACCAAAAATTACCATAATAACATTCACTTTCATGAGGAAAAGCAAATACAAGGCATGTGTCAGCATACAGAAGACAGAACAATTCCAGGATGGCAAGATACACTCTTCCTGAAATGGTCAACATGATTTTCTGCTTTGGATTGTGATTGTTGATGATCCGTGCACAATATGATAGGTCAACCACAACTTCCTATTCATTGGATTCATCAAAATTGACATATCTGCTTCGGTTACGAAAATAAAAGAGGGGGGGTTCATTTTTGTATCCACCCTTTATATAGATTTGTTTAAATTTATCTCGGATTGCTAGTTTAGTTCAATAACGGAACTATTTCTGTAGGCACCTAGATGCTAATTATAGAGACTAGGTAGAAAGGTAACTTTTTTTTCCTGGTTGTAATATTTCTGTCTTTTTTTTTTATCACCATAGTATCTTATGGTAGGGCCGATAGTATGTGTAAAAATATTTTTCTGCCACTCGGATCAAACTAGTCTAGAACGATGCCTATCATGTGGCCTATTTACATTTGTATGAATTCTTCCAATTTCATATCCCGCATTTGAGAATCAGACCTAAATATATCAAAAACAAGACAGTACCAAGGAGCTTGCAATTCTGTTGATGCGACTTCTCTCTCCCCGAAAATAATACGTGTTTTATTTTTAATACAGTGAATGTTTCTTAAGATCTATCAGCCGAAATTTTTTATTTTTATTTTATTTTATTTTTTATTTTATTTATTAGTACTGGTAATCCAATACGTCCATCGGAATTAAGAAAACACCACATTGTTTGCTCGTGATGGAGAAATTCATCGATTTTTTTAAATCTTGAACTTAGCAAGATGGGTTCAAAGTTCATGTTTTGTCCGCCAAATTAGTTTTTCTTTGTTTTTCAGACCAGAAAAAATATTTGCTCTTAAAGTCGTTCACCAAGTCGGGTATTAGATACAGCCAACACTGTTGCAAAAATAAAATGTTAGCAAAATAATCAATCGCAATTTTTGTAGGCAACCAACTCTTATAAATATTGGTGAACAAAATGAAGCTATTTTTTAAATATTTATGCGTGTTCCAGTTTTGTTGCTATTGAAAATTTAAGGACACCTTTTCCATTCTTGTAAATCCATCTATGTAAAGGCTTTATGGCGCCCATACGTCATTAAATGTTAATATGCCTTTATGCGCAAAAAAAAGAACATATTCCCTTTATGAAGGCATGGGCTTTTAAAAAGTATAGAAAATGAGTGTTTAACAATAAAGTAGTTCTTTAAATTTCATTGCATCAATGTAGATCAATAAAATCGTAATAAATATTAATATATAGAAAATTTTATGGAATTCTTGAAGACTATTCAACCGAGAATGAATGTGAATACTAGCAGTCCATTTTAATTTCTGATATTCGATTTAAACATTTTATTATAAACTAGCTGCTTTACCCGGCGTTGCTCGGGCTCTTTTTTAATGAAATGTTGCAATTTCTGTGTGTGAATATTCAGAAAAAAAGTTCACATGAAAAAAAGCTTAGAATTTTTTTAGAAAAAATTCATGTTTTAGATTCTGCTATAGGGCCGTATTTGGAGACGCCATCCATTGGGAACTATTAAAAAAAATTGTATCGATATACGCGTTTTCACACTGTTGTATTGTTCGTCTTATCTTACTGGCAGTGATATTTATCAGTATCTTAAGTCGATATACTCTAATGACAAATGACTGGCCGTTTAATCAAGATCGAATAGTGGTTCAAAGCTGTCTGTCTTATTTTTATTTATAACGCAATACATAATTCTATTTTGAGATTTACAACTGATAATTATAATTTCTTACCCGCTATCAATGCTCTCAGTAGTATATCTAACTATCTTCTATAAAAAAACTCATGCTTTGGCAATACTTATCAAGAATAAAATCTTGTAAACATTCCAAGGAGGAGCTTTAGCAGTGAAGCAGAAATACATTTATACATTTATTAAAAAGAAATTAACCCCCCCCCTCCCCGAATAGGGTAAAGCAAGTAGCAGATCCTGCGATCATCTATTTTTACCCCTTTATCTGCACTTTTTACCTCTCCCCAAGTATTTTAATCAAAAATTGATTTACTCGAACATAATATGCAGAAAAACTTTTCTTTTCCAACATTTCCTAACGTATAATATTTGTAATGAAATAAATTCTAAAGTTTTAGACCTTATACTTGGTACACCGAGGACATATATTAGCGTAAATAATCTCATAATAGAAGACGAAAACCAAATTCTTCAATTTCCAATAGAATTCCTAAATAGTTTAGAATTCAGTGGTTTGCCTCCACATGCTCTCACGTTAAAAACTGGTGCAATTGCAATGCTGTTAAGAAACCTGAATGCTACCAAAGGACTTTTAAATGGAACTAGATTAATTGTCAGGAATATGTATGACCACTGTTTAGACTTGGAAATTATCACTGGAAAAAGAGCAGAACAAATAGTTTTAATTAATAGAATTGATTTATCACCATCAGACACAAAACTCCCTTTCTCTTTTAAAAGGCGACAATTTCCTATCCGTTTGGCTTATTGTATGACAATTAACAAAGCCCAAGGGCAAACTTTTGACCGTGTTGGGATTTATTTACCTCGGCCTGTTTTTAGCCATGTAGCGATCACTTAACAACTTAAAGGTTCAATAGTGTCACGGAATTTTAATGATTCCGTGGGCATAGGTGATCGTCTGCGCTCCAGAGTATTTGTCAATTCGCAACGAAAGCGAAATCATCCTCGTCGACGTCATGAGGAGCATCAGCTAGCAGCAGCCAATGAGGGAGGAGGGAGCCTCTCTTCTGCGAGCTCGTCGAGAAGTCATCGACGGAGCAGTAGAAGGAATTTGGCGGCTACCGAGCGAGGACGGAGCAAAGAAAAACTCCCAGATTCAAACGACGGAGGACATCGTGAATGTCTGAGTTTGTCTTCGGCGGAGGAGCGGGCTCGTCCTCGAGCGACTTCAACGGGTTCGGCTACGGAGGCGGCGAGTGCCCCGTCGTGTGATTCCTCGCCGTGCAGAGAAGCTTCGTTGGCGGGGAATGCGTGCGTAGCAAGTTGCGAGTCTCCTCAACTTAAGAAGGCTGCTACGACGCGAATCTACAGGCTGCCTCGGGTGCCGAGCGTTGTGGTCTCCTACCGGCTGGACTGCTTGGTGAGTGTGTCGTTTTCGGTATGCCTTATGGCCAATCTGGTCAGACTATCTTTCCCTGAGCTAAGTCGCCGGGAACTGCGTTTCAATACGCATGTGTGTGGGTTTTGGCCCGGAGGCGTACGGGCCTACTTCGGTAGCGACTTCGGCTTCGTTTTTATAAAGCCCTAAGAGAAATGTTTCTCTTGTGGCCTCACGTCAAATTTGGTGAAAAGATTATCTCATAACGTGTAACTCGTTTGTAATCTTTTACATTTATATTACTATTTATTATTGGACTTCCCCGGACTTAGAACTTTACCATTTGTGACTTTTCGACTAAATTTATCTGTCAAATTCTTGCTCCCATAGCATGGACAGTTAACTTTCGCGAGTGCGCCGTTCCGAGCTTTTGTTTGCTCTTGTGTACGCTGCAAAAGTTATGTAATCTGTTTTTGTATTTTTGTGCATTTGCTTTGTGTTTCAATACATGCATTTAGTTTTAAAGCCTTATTTGCTGTATTGTTATTCAAGATATTTTTTTGTTAACTGAGAGGTTCGTTCCTAGGTAATGGGTTTTTAAGGCCGACCCAGTTAACTTGCTGTATTCCTAGATAGCTTATATCCAATGTTTTGTTTTAAGCTATAAAATTTTCCGGCTATTAGTCTTTAGCTCTTAAGCTTTGTTGAGGTTAACTGACTTTATGATAATTGTAAAGGCTACATTAGAGCCTTTGTTGTAATTTACTTTTAGGTGATTTTGGTAATTACTGTATAGACATCAATTGTCGTATTCAGTTGTTTAACTTGTGAGCTTTGGTTAGGTTACAAGTTTAACTGTAATTGTAAAGGCTTACGTTAGAGCCTTGGATGTAATTTACTTTTGGGAGAATTTAGTAATTACAGTTTTTGAACTTTAAGACATTAATTGTCGTATGCTTTTGTTTAGCTTGTAAGCTTTAGTTAGGTTACTAGCTGAATTGTAACGTAAGGACCTGCGTTTAGGCCTATGATGCTATTTATGGGTAGAATAAGTGTACCTTGAAGCATAGGTTTAATTTGTAAGCTTGTTTGTTAAGCTTAGGTTATTTTGCACTGAGGTGCACGTAAGATTTAATATATATATTTGTATTCACATTAATCATTTATTTATTTGCATTTTTGTGATTCGTTTTTCATAATTTTGTTTTTGCAAGGAGGTGCTCATTTGACTCCTCTTTATCTGCAATACTTTGCTTATTTTCAATAAACTTTATCTTTATTTATACTATATTGTGCGCTGTTACATGCTATTTATTATTCCACTGCGCTACTCAAAATTTGCTCATTAATACATGTGACAAATAGTGCCAAAAGCTAACAGAACTCCTAATGTAGTATACAAAGAGGTTCTACATTAAATTTTTGTATGTGCAATATAAATTGAAGAAATATGTGACCCAAATGTTAGATATGCTGGCCATGTAGACACATTGTTGCACGAGTAAATCAAGAAACCTTTCAGGGCTGGACAGATCGTTATTTTACAGTCTTCCTTCACTGGAAGATAAACATTCAAAATGTAATCAAATAAGAAAGAGTGTACCAGAATGTACCATACCCGGAGGTACTGTGGTTTCATTTATTTTTCTCAATTTTTTCCGATTTTTATGGCTGCCGATATATTTTATTCTTTTGTTAATCATTTGAATAAGGATTCATCGAGAAACTCCTTTTTACTATGGTTTGAAAAAAAACAAAGTGTTGTACTAGATTGTAACAAATTTCAATAAAGTTTGATTTGATTTGATTTGATTCTATGCTATGGAAGGATCCACAGGACCACAATTCACATTAACTTACCTAGCCGTCAAGTTTTGATGGGTTTCATCTATTTTCATTTAAAAGATGCCAATTTCCCATTCGCCTTACCTTTTACATAAGTAACAATAAAGCTCAAGATCAAACTTTTGATAAAGTTGGCCTCTATTTTCCACAACCTGTATTTAGCCATAGGCAGTTACATGTGGCTAGGTCTATGTCACGCGTCCGATCATGTCAAAAGTATAAATAGAACCTCCAATGTCACCTTCAAAAAATACTTTAAATATAAATTCATAAAGTATAATTAGAATAAAAAATTAAGATAATATTTAATGAGATACAATGAGATACAATCTTTATACCATATATCTGAACTCTACAGTTTTTAAGCCGTATAAATTCTCAGATGTAAAAGCTTAAAAAAGACTTTGAAATTTAATTTTTGAGTTTTTTTTTTTCATTTTCAAATATTGTAAATTTATGACTGTGTGTGTCTGTGTGAGTATAAATGAAAAGATTCTGTGTGTGTGTGTTTGAGTGTAACTCCGCCAACGCCAGTCCCAAGCCCGGGTAAAAAAAGAAGGATTTTTTTTTTAACAATTGCTAACAAATATTCTATAAGATGAGCCTAAACTAATACTTTAGGCTCAGATGTGAAGTGCAAGACCCAGGACTCATTTCCTAAGGTAATGCCATTCAGAAACGCATTTTTCTCTTGGTTGTATAGTCAAACGGTAAGATCTATAACCCTGAGTGAATGATAGACTAACAAAAATAAAAGGGGAATACGGGTAATATTCCTGGACGGGGGTAGTATGATATTAATTCATGTCTGAGAATTAATTTACCTTTATTCGTTTGTTAATTTATCTTGCTACTTCCATATTTTTTTTTGTTAATTTGTTGTTCTAGTCAGGGCTCTAAATCTTACGGCACGACTATACTGCTGCAGCTATTGCAGATCGCACGCCATTCTGTTGCCGGTATGGTGTCAGACTTTTTGGAATCCAACGCGAAGAGATTTTGTATCCAAGCTTCTCATGCACCATATCTCATATAGATCCATAGGATATGTGCAACGTTCACTCACTTCTTTCAAGTAGATGCGACGGTTTTCTCTGGTTGTGTTGTTAATGTCCTCGATAATGACTGGTGTTACCGCTGACGCAGGCCGCCCAGAACGCTATTTATCGGCAAGACTAACTTTTTTTTCCCGAAACATTTTACACCATTTGCACACATTGGAATAATTCAGACAGTCGGCACCGTAAACTTCTACAATTTCCTCATAAATTTCAGCGGGTTTCTTACCTTTTGCGAAAAGAAACCACATAACAAATCGCTGTTCTTCTACTGTACTGGATGTGATAGTGGCGGCCGTTTTTTAAACGACTGGTAGCAAATAGTGCGCGTGCGCAGGAACAGATCTTGTTATGCACTCTGCTATAGGTTATAGCAAATTCCAGGTTTTTGTTTAAGTGTTAACATTTAAGGCTTTTTGGATTTTTTTAAATATGAGAACACTCTTCCAACTGCAGAATAACAGTCCATTTACCAAAAATAAAGTGAACACTGCATACATACGAATTCTTAGCCGATGTCTAGTTCTTCCTGTTGATGCTTGCGATTCAAGCATTACGGCGCTTTTCGTTAAGAAACTTTGTGATGAGTAATAGTTTCGGAAATGTTGAAGAACCCGTTATCCTTTTCACGTGCATTTCGATTACCACATTTAACAACGCAGCAAAGCGACCCATAACTGGGTTTTTCACAACGCAAATGACCCTACAACTCCCATTAGATCCGAACAGCTGACGCTAATTACCACTCAACAGGGTTGACGAACAACATTCGGACAGAAATGACGTCACATGAAACATCCCTATAGGAAGAGTAGTGGTTTTGTGAAAAAATTTCAGTTCATGAATGAGTCTATGACAAAACGAATAGTGTAATGGCAGTCCATGCTTTTACACCATCTTCTCCATGATAAAATAGACTGAAAGAAAATACAAAACGGATTTTAAAAAATAAAGCAAATTTAAAATAATTTAGTGCAATCAGAAGTCTGGATTGCAATTATACAAAGAAACATACATGTACAAATCCTTAACCACTTAACAAATTCACAAACGGAGACCAAAATGAAATAAAATTACAAAAGCTAAACATTTCGGCAGGTGAAAAATGAAACCCTTGCTTTCGAAATAAGTTTTCAGGTGATTTTATTTTTTTGTTGTTTTATTTTTTATTTTGTTAATTTTCAGCTTTTATTTTGTAATTTCATTTCCGTTTGGTCTCTGGTGTTAATTTGTTGTGGTTAAAGAGTTACATGTTTCAATCTTTGTATCATCTTCCACATCTTCATCGGAGCACTTCTACATCTTCATCCAAAGGATCAGGTAATTCCTCTCCATATTTTGAAAATAGCTGTCAAAAATAGGTCGCCGTGGTAAATTCGAAACTAGACAACATCGGCAGGCAACGGCTAGCAAATCTACTCTTTCCCCATGCTATTGTATGCCACACGAGTATTTCCCGGAAGTGGCAGGGATCCAGTCACGTGATTGCGATGTTTATTTTTCGAC
Source organism: Rhysida immarginata (assembly GCA_023313115.1). NCBI lineage: Eukaryota > Metazoa > Arthropoda > Chilopoda > Scolopendromorpha > Scolopendridae > Rhysida > Rhysida immarginata. The sequence continues at coordinate 2,481,619 of JAHWFO010057934.1, read as the reverse complement.
ACGGTCAATTGGCTTGCGCCGTGTTTCTATGGCAAATGGGGGCAGTACCTGTCATGTCGCCGACGTTTGAAAATGGTGGGCATAATGGGTATAGATCTGCGGATTTAAGCATGGGTGCTGTGAGAGGATCTTAGGTATGGCGCGAAAATTTTCAGAAACAGAAAAATAAATAAAAGTTTTTTTTTAAGAATTTTAATTATTTTCTTTTTATTATGTTGCTTTGCTTGTGTTAATGACTAAATCTTAAAAAGTATACTCGTTGTTTTTTTATTTTTTCGATCATCGTAATGTAAATGTGCCACGGAAGTTTAAATATAGGTTGAAGTGATAAAAATATTGAAAAACATTAGTAGCGTTCACAACCTCTTAACTTTTCTCACTTATCTTGCTTAAGTCACTTTCAGTGACGTCATTTTCAGGAAAGCGAAGTCTCAAAAGTGACTTTTCTGAAAGTGAGTCAGTACTCACTTTCCCCTCTGCTTTTCTTACTTTTCTGGCTTTACAGCTACTAACTTCGGAAGTTCCGGTTTAGTGATAGCCATAATGAATCACCGCTTCGCTCGTTTCGATGATAAAATTTGTAATTTAAAGGCGTAAGCAACGTAAATAACGATGTAAATTTTGTTGGTTATAAATTAAGGGATAATAAAACCATGGAGAACAATAAAGAACATTTTTCACAATCAATAAGTCGCTTACTATATTTCAAACAATTTCAATATGTTCATCATGCTATTTATGGCTGACGCAGTTTTAGATGCGAAAGTAGCAAAAGTGATCTTTTCACTTCCGGTTTCATTCACAATGAAAACCTATTTTCTTTGCTTTTCTCTTAAGTGAAAGGATGTGAATGCGACTATTGGCTTAAACGATAGTTCACTTTCTAAATACACGTTTTAAATAAAATCGGTAAATCCGTTTATAGGCAAATAAAAAAATCTCTCAAATCTTTCCATAAAAAACGATAAAATGAAAATCTTTTAAATATTTTAAACATATTCCTGCAAGATAATACTGAAATAAAGTAATACAGTGGTTCAAGGCAATTTATTTTATTCAGCAATAAATGGCAACAGTAGTAGAGATTTTAGAGAAATTTAATAGAGACTTTTTGCAACCTCAAACGATATGCGAAATACGAAGGGCGAAATGCGATAGGTGGCATTTACGTCATGTGACTGCCATTTACCGTTTGGTCATGCCAGGTTTTGTCGAACGAAATACGAAAATTCTATATGGGCTCCTCGTTTAAGGAGGGAAAGAAAATGGAAGATTGAACGGATGTATGAAATGTAAGCACGATTATCGAGTCTCTAGATATGTCGAGTAAATATAGTTTCTAAACTGATGGTTCCTCTCCTTACTTGCGTCTGTGGTCACAATCAAATGCGGGATAACAAACACGGCACTTGCAAGCTTGAGGAATCGGCCTCGGTGGCTCAGTGGTTTGCGTGATCGCCTCTGATGCCCGAGTACGCGGGTTCGATCCTGGCCGAGGACGACGAGGATTTTTCAGGGGGAAATCCTGAGATCACGCACTTCCTTCGGAAGGGAAGTAAAGCCGTTGGTCCCGTGTAGTCGTTTGCCGGCTGCACGTTAAAGAACCCTTGCGAGGCAAAATTTGCGGCCCCTATAACGCCGTCCTGAAATGGCCATAGCAGTTGAAAAGGACGTTAATACCAAACAAACCAAACCAACCAACCAACCAAGCTTGAGGAGACCTTGGACCTCGAGGAGACCTTAGACCTTATGTGAAGAGACCTTGTTCCTTCCTCGAGGAGGAGAAACCGTGATACCACCCTTAAACTTTAATAGTACTTACTTCTCCTTGCTGCCGTGACGCTGAGAATCGGATATCAGAGTGAGCTGAGCAGTGTAGAAGTAAAATCTGATGTTGGCAGTATCGAAAATCTGGAATTTCTCTTTTTCGCATTTCTCTTTTCGCATTTCTCATTTCGCATTTCGCGGGTGCAAAAACTCTCAAAACGAAATACGAAAGGAGAAAGACGAACTATCACCTTTCGCATTTCGCCTTGCAATACAATTTATATGTGTACCTTGATTTTATTATATATTTTGGACGCACCTTATACCGCTAAATATCTTCTTCATGATCATACGTAACATAAAACATGACAGCCTTTGTCCGCAGGCGAAGATATCGCTGAATATGTCACCTCTTTTCATTCGATCGCGGAAAAGATCGAATAAGGTGACATCGATAAAGAAGGAAAAAACATGTTCGTTTCGAAGTTCTAGTAAGCTGGACCCCGCCGACGATAATCGACGGGTCTCGAGAGCGAGCAGGAAGCAAGCCGCGGGATTCGATAACAAGACGAAGATGCAATTGAGGACGGAGAAAAATCGGCTTGAAAAGGAGGGAAGAAAGGAAGGAAAGAGGTCAATGCCTCGTTCGCCTCCACGACGAAAACTGCCAGGCTCGTTCACGCCTTCTGGAAGAAATGCTGAAGCCGAAGCTGAGAGTTGCGGTAAGGACAATTTAAATTATCTTGATGAACATTGCCTCGCTTTAAATGTTAACCGCACTCTATCAGCTGCAGCCGTACGTTGAAGGAACATGGGTCGCCAAAGGAAACCGGACCAAGAATAATAACTAGTACGTTTCACCCATCCCAGCCACGAGCCGTGCCGACGAAGCCACGCCGTGCGTTCGACGCCTCACAGCCTGAGCCGCCGCCCGTCACTTGTCACGACAGGGGAGCCATATCAGGTGAGCGTCGTCGAGGTTCCTTGTATAACGTACACTCTTCCGTTTATACTAAGGTCAGTAAGAAATTATTATGGAACTCTAATAATGCTTATGAACTGTATGATTGGACGGAGAACAATAGTTGCGATTCGAGTTTAGTAATCTCTTCAGGAAATTTTACGATTGTGCTAGCACCCCGACCAAAGGTGCCTTCTATCGAGGAACGGCTATCAAGGGATTCCGAAGGAATAGGCGATAGGCTTTATCGTCAAGGATCCATAGCTCCGAGTTCCCGAGCTTCGGAGGGTGATGAAGACAATTCGATCACCATCTCATCACGTCTTAGCAGTCAACGACCTGTCTCACCCTTATTCATTCTACGCGCTCGGAGGATCCAAGAGACCGACGACGTTCCTGCATCTTCTCATCCGCGCCGGTAGCGTCGACAGGGCCCTACTCGGCCTACCTCGCTCGGAAGGCTACGCAGCGTCGTTCAGTGGTTCGAATATCTTTATTTACTGATTATACATGTACTGAATAGTTATACTTACTCTTGACATTTTGACTAATATGTGTGTTTCTTCTTCACCATATTTAGCCCTCTCCTCCAAGTAGCCAAACCTTACGAGGTCGCCGTTTGTCAGTTTACGGTGATCGCCATTATTCGTCGGTCAGCGCCACGATTCTTCTTTGATGTTTGGATTGAGGCTACGCAGAGGCCACATCGCTTATCTGTATGCTGCCCCAGACGCTACCTTCACGGATGGCCGAGGTGTCTGACAGAATAGCCTCCTCAACTTAAATTTAACTCTAAAATATTTAACTACCCATTGCTGTAATTAGTAATTCTCAAATTTGATATTCATATTGATTACTGATCCCGTTTACGGAATCAGCAATTGTGCCAATTATTTCTGCCAATTAAAATTCTAAATAATCCACTTTTGTCTCCCGTCCTGTTCCTCTCTGTACACAACAGTAATCATTCACTCTGCTGTTTAAAAAGGTTGTGACACTGTATAGTAAAATGGAAAAAAATAAACATGTTATTTATAACTATGTATTATATTTCATACATATCTCTCAATCTTTAGAATCCCTGTCTTTCATAAAAAAAACTACCTAATTCACTCAAACAAAATTTCGTTAATTCTTTGAATTTCTTGATTGAAGGGTGCATTTCTTCTTAAGTCCGCAATTGCTTTAATCAGGATTGGGAAAACTTTCTTTTAAGGGCTTGTCAAGCGTATAGAATGAACGGTGGCGCAACTAATTTGATAATGTTGTTGGTCCAGCCGTCTTAAATCGTAGCTCGTTCTGCGTTCTTAAATTAGCTCTGCCGAGAGACTAGCACCTTGGAAGCAGTTGTTTTGATAAACATGACACTAAGGGCCGCCTTATCCCTCCTCGATTGTCTTTGCAAATGACGCTGAACATTGCGCCACATGCTTAGCATTTAAGTGGAAAAGTGAGTCTGCGCCCCTTTGCGCGTCTTCGTTTTTTATAAAAAGATTTATGGTGTTCATTTATTTAAGCAAGCGCAGTAGGCCTTATTACCCAGTTACAAAAAAAAAAAAAAAAAAAAGTTCCTACTAAAATAAGTGCAATTTTCCGGTAAGATAAAAATTCGCTTTTTATACATATAATATGCCGCTCATCTTCAAACGAAGCTGAATTTCAGTGGCGACATTAATTGTATACTACTCGGTAAAAAAGATTCGTTAAATCATATTAAATTAGAAAACTAAAATAATCATTTGAATATTTTATTATCCACGCACAAAGTTGTAGTTTTATTTCTACATTTTAATGTTCGTGTTTTTTTATATATTTTTAAATTATATAATAATAATTGATATGTTTATGTTATTTACAAGCTTCTTTGTTGTCGGCATTATTCATTCACTTTGAAGTTATACGGAGAAAGTTATATTGAAATCGTAAGCCCCGAAAAACATTAAAAATGACCCTTTTTCCGACATGGACAAAGGGTTTTCAACTTTGTTATCCCTATGATAGTTAAAAGGACAGTAATTGCATGTGAGATTCAATTATAAGGGCAATTATAAGTATCATGGGAGATAAAATTATAAGGACATTCTTTGGAAAACAGTGCAATTGTGCTAGCCTCTAAAGTCATTTAACTCTTTGTAAATAATTATGAATTAATAAAAAAAATTGTTAAAATTAAATTATAATTAAACGTTTTATAGTAAAAGGGCATATATGAGCAGTGATATAAGAGCCAATCAAGGCCACAGTTTTCATTCATTCACAGATTCCAAATGCTTGTATCCAATCAGCGTTTCTAATTGATTCCGATATTCTTAGATTGTGTACATTCTATTTCGAAAAGGAGGATTATTTTCCAACGCGGAACATCTGGAAGTAAGTGAAATCTCACTATTAGTTCTACACAAGAAGTGAGATTTCTTAGTGGCAGTGTTGCCAGATGGAGGGGGGGGGGGAGGCCCCCAGATCTGGGATTTTTTTCAGTCTTCAGGGGTTTTCTGGGGGGTGAAAATTTTTAATAAATATTTAGGGGGTAAAACTGGGGGTTTTATGACTTATATTTGGCTTTCTCGTCAAACTCTGACGTAATGCACTGATTGCAGACTGATTTGCACCAGCCAATGGCAGTGCAAGTGTTGCCTTTGGCATGATGACCGTAAGTTGGTTCTCATTGGTTCTGAGTTATTATGAAAAAGGGGGGGGGGGAGGATTTCAAACCAGAAGCTTGGGCAAGACGATGATTCGGACCATCGTTCTCTGTGGCATAACGGCGTGGGCAACCATATGTAAAAGCAGATGGAGTGAACTCCAGTCGTTCCAGAATGTTACACTGAGGACCATTGCCCAGCATGGAAGAATGGAAGAAGGACCGTAAAAAATCATTACATCCACTCGGATATGAACATGACTCACCTTGGTAAGTGTGTTGAAGAACTCATGAAGAACATGATGTAGAGGATGAAGAACCATGACAATGACCTGGTGGCTGGAATACTAAACAACCTGATGGAAGTGAAGTGGCATACAAAGTATAGAAAACCGAGGCATATTCTTGATGTCAACTTCGAAGACATTGGAAACGTTTCCTTCCCGGATTATTGGAAGATGTGATACTTTGAATTCTAGAGGGAATCTGGGGTTTTTCGATATTTCGATCTGGCAACACTGCTGCTTAGTGGTGTTTGAAATGCCAAAAAAAGAATTTGAAGAATACGTCGAAGAATAACAATGTGTCGCTATCTCAGCGCACCTGATGGCCAACATGATTGCGCTTACAACCACTATCACTACGTTTACATGCACGTTTCGATCCGGATCGACTTGAGTTAATCCAAAATTGCCTCGCGTTTACATGCATCTAACTCGATCCGGATCGAGTCCAATAAGATGCCCTGTGGGTAAAGCTCTAGATTAGGAAAGTACGCCCGACTTTGTCATCTGCTACAAAATCCGCCATTGTTGGCTCAGTCGACCTTATCACTTGAATTACGCTTCCTCTAAAATACGGCTGAAATTCAATTTTTTAAAATTTTCTCATTATTATCGCCTAGAAATTTAATTGACAATCAATACATTTTGTAATTATTGATTTTTACTTTAAATTTTGTTTTCAATTAAAATTTTCTATATATAAATAATAAGGTTGAGGTTATTTATAATGTTAACTATAATGTTATTTATATGTCAAGTTTTTGATTTATTTACCTCAATATAATAATCCTTAATAACTTTTAAAATGCATTTGCATGTTTAAGTTTTTTATACTTATTTTTATCAAAATATAATTTTATACATTCTTATCAAAACATAATTTTAATAGATTTTATCAAATTAATTTTTAGATTTATATCAAAAACTTCAATTTAATTGTTTATTTAATTGTATTAAATAATAAAAATTATAAAATAAAATTATAATTTAATAAAATAGAAATTGTTAAATTGAAATTTTTTTATATAAATATAATATTTAATTTGATAATTATAATTTGATAAAAAAATTATTAAATTAAATTTTGATAAAAATATATATATAAAACTCCAATTTGATTGACAATTTGAAAATTTTTAATTAGGAAAAATGACATTTTGATAAAAAAGTTTACAAAAAAAAAATTTAAACATGCAATGTGTTTTAAAATTTATTCATTTATTTATTTATAGATATTTATTGTGTTGAGGTATAAATCAACCAAGAACTTATTTTAGCTAAAATTTTCTATATTTTTTCTTTCAACCAAACAGCAAATTTAAACTCGATCCGGATATTATTATTGGGTTGACCTCTTTCCTGAGGGTGCTTCCCTGGTTTCAAACCACCTCTTTCGACGGGATTGAACTCGATCCGGATCGGGGTTTTGAAGCCTGTTTACATGCCACTTTTTGCAGGATTGACTTGAAACTTGTCTTTCGATCCTGATCGAAAGTGTGCATGTAAACGCAGTGTATGATCTTTTATGTGATGATAGAATTACAGATGCCTTTGAAGTAACTGAACACTTGATATTTCATTAAAAAGTTTTTGAATATGGTTTTTATAATTGTTTTTATAAAAAATAAATGCTTTCCTTTCATTAATATTTATTTTCTCCTTTTAATAACTCATTTGATTTCAAGAAATTAGGGATCCCGCTTTTTGGAGAACTTTTTTTAAAAAGCTAGAAAAATGTTTTGGAATTTTTTTTAATTGATGAGGGGAAGAGCAATAATGAATAAAAATTCTTTTAAATACCGGTCGTCCCAAAAATGAGCGACGATTTGAAAAATCTAATAATGAAAAACGGAAGGCAATAGAAACGTACGGTTTGCTGCGTTCTGCTTAGAAAACCAGGAAATTTATTCGCACCATGTTTCAAAATTAGTTACAAAGTTCCTCAACAGATAGGTGCGAAGTTACAAAGGTCCTCCAGGTGCGCGGCTTACGTTGATAAGACTTGATCTTTCACAGTTGCCCATAAGAAAAAGTTCATAGGTGTTGAACTGGCGACCGTGGAGGGCCCTCTTCGTCCAATCCAATGTCCCTGCAGACTGTCATCCAGGAAAGTTTGTACGGCTAGGTAAACACCCGTCCTGTTGCTAGAAGACCTCTTCATCAGCTCTATAAAACGCATGTGGCAATATCAATATCCCGATACAATCTGACAAAGAGTGTATACATTTTTTGGCGGACTCTGTACATTGTTGCTCCGCGTATATTGTTGATGAGATACATCCTATTAGTATGCCTTGCCATCATTTTAAATATCCAAAATTATCAATAATTATTATTTTTCGAAATCCCCCGTAGTCTGTTTGCTTGTCCTTTACCATTTAAAAATTCTGGCAACGTCTTCTTCTTTTACACATAGTCTAAACACAGATTCTTAAATCGCTTCTGATTAGGGTGACCAAGTGTCCGGTTTTTGACCGGACAGTCCGTTTTTTGTGTCATCTGTCTGTTTTTTTTTTTGTTTTTTTTTTTGTTTTTTTTGCCTCCGTCCGTTTTTTTTTTTAAAATTTTGGGTTTGGGGGTGGAATAAAAAATTTTACATTTTTTTTTTTTTTTTTTTTTTTTTTTTTTTTTACAAACTGCGATCGAAATGTACGGTCAACGTTAAGAAGTCTCTGACTGGACAGCGTTGGAATTGATTATCATGATGTCAAATAGCAGGTAGCTATGAATCATTCATTTTGGCACGACACAAGTAACTATGAATCATAACATCGAATTTGCAATATACTTCAATGAAAACGGTCAGCAATGTATATTAAAGGGAAGGATATCGTTGTCTAGCCAGTCTGTTCCGTATCTAGCTTAATTTAGTATCCGACGGTACCGACTAGTGGTGTGCGATGGTTTAAAAACCACCATCGATGGTATAAACCATCATCGAAACACAACCGATGGGCACAGGAAACCATCGATGGGTTCAGAATTACCATCGATGGGTTCAGAAATACCATCGATGGTTCTTTTAATCTTTTTATCTCAATAAAATCACATGGATAAAGCTTAGACTACAACAGACATTTTATTACTGATAATTTGACAAATGTAAAAGTTGGGTTTAACAAAATTTATGCAAGACATTCAAAGGCATCGATTGTAAAACCAACAATTTCTCCAAATGCTTTGGACTTAACATGGTCCTTTTTTTTCCAATGGTGCAACCAGCTTTTGAAAAAAGTCTTTCTGCAGGCACAGATGTTGCTGGTGGCGTTAAAAATCTCTGGGTCATCATTCTAAATGCAATATTTCCGTGCATCATCTTCCATGTATGCAGTGGATTACTATTATGAGGAGTCAAGGTAAAATGCCAGACTTGCGTGCAAACCATTGCTGCTGTGAGACGAAGCAGTTTTCATAGCTAACGCAACAGTTCTCTTCGACCACAAATCATTACTATCAGTGGCAGTTACATTGTCACCTGTTGTTTGATTGTAGTACAATCTGATACTCTCTGACACTTCTCACCTTATTTATCTGGTATAAAGCACCAATGGGAGGCCAGCGCCAAATCTCGAAACCGCATCGGTCGTCTCGTCTAGTGATTTGACTTAACCAACCATTTACCATCGAAGTACAATCGAAATTTCCATCGATGGTTTGTAAACCACCATCGCTGGCAATCGGTGTTTTATAAAAATCGTTCGATGGTTGAAAACCATCGAAATTTCGATTGATCGTAGAAAAAAACCATCGATGGATCGATGGTTTTCGATGGATCGCACTCCACTAGTACCGACCATCGATGCAGAACCAGAATACAGAGTTTTATCTCTATTTCACTCAATTTTTCATGTCATTATTTCAAGACCATATTACTTAAATTGGCACTTCAACTGTCTCTCATGTGATCTTCATTTTCTTATGGTAAATCTGCGAAATTCCTTAAAAATAGAATTGACGAGAAGTTTTTGGAATGAAAATTGCCTTTGCTTTGCGCAGAAAATATTTGCTATAAAAACATTTTCTAAAGAGGCGTTAAATGTGTACGTGCGTGCCTTGATATATACATAGAAAAATGGTACCCTTCTAATGATTCCATTTATTCAACTTTGAGTCATTTAAATCTTACCAACAGAGTTACATCTCCGTTGTTGGAAGAAATAACAGAAGTTTGGTTGTTGTCGCCTTGGAAAAATGAGCGTCCACCTGATTCTCTTTTTGATATAGTACTTGCTTTGGGTGCCGTATTTGCGACCTTGCAAGGCAAAACTCCCCTGAAAAGTGGCGATATTTTTTCAGTCGCGAAGCTGCTCCGAATTTATTAAAACTATTTCAATACTGTTTCGTACACAGGAGTTGAGAGGGTTTTCAGTGTTGTGAGAAACCGTGTGTGAAGCGATGAGAGGAAAAGATTGTGTCTGGAGTCAGTCAGAAGTGAACTTTGTATTGCCTTCAATATATTTTATGCTTGCACAGACATAAATAATATTTTTCTGCAAAACAAGGACCTTTTACGAGCAGTCCAGTCTGACGGGAAGTACTTTTTTATTGTATACAATTCACTTTTTGTATATTATTTTTCACTATATTATTGTAAATAAATAAAAATATAAAAAAACATATATTTTATGTTTGATATTAACCTTAATTATAAGATTAAAAAATTTTTTTGTAATAATGTAGATCCCTCTAATAAATAAATGACTGAAATTTAACATAAAAATCTAGAGGACATTGTGTCTTCCATCTGTCTGGTTTTATAAATGGGATCAGCTGGCCACCCTACTTCTGATGCTTCTTCGTGGTACGTTTAATTCGCTTCTGTGGATGTTCTCCGCGAGATTCCTTGATAAGAGAAATTTCTACCAAACTCTGTTCTTTGCGGATACTTTCAATGGCTTTCCAAATGGTTGGATGTGCGTGCCCCATCGAATTCTTGAAAGAAAAATTCCAACTCTCGTACAAATTATTGGTGCGATTCCCGTCGTCGAGAGTTGCTTGGTGGACATTCCATAGCTGCGGCGGAAACAAAGGTGGAATCGATCAAATAACCAACGGGGCAATTGTGCAGTTGGGGCGACCTAAGGCTGGATCCGGCGGTAGGTGCCTCGCATGTAAGTGCTACTGAAATAATCGACTAAATCTTGGAGGCCTTCAATAGCAGGTATATTTTGCGAAAAATAATCGATTCCATCGTATACGTCTTCTATTGGCAGAAAAGCCAATCCATCTAACATCCCACAAAAGTGTCTAACTCTTTACTCTTTCTTCGCCGTGTGCTCTGGGTGAGGTGAAACCACAACATGAAATACGAGCGTAAAACAAAAAAATAAAAAGTATTATAAAAAGAAAGAAAAAAAACTTGTGTGTCGCGGGACACCCGTTCGAAGTGAAACTTCAAGTGCATGATTATGTAGTCAGTGATAAACATTGGCTGATTTAATCAGTGAAAAGTATTTTATACAAATACAAGTTTACGATCTAGCAACTGCACAATGTCTTATTCTAGGTGTTAAAATTCTTACAAAAGCTTTAGAGAAATAAAAACAAATTAATCCTCCCGAGGAAGGTATAGGAAAGTAGCGGAAGCGCTAAGGTCATCTATTTTTACCCTTTTATCTGCACTTTTTAACCACCACCCCCATTTTTTAATCGAAAAATTGATTTTCTCGAACGTAGTATTTAGAAAATGAAAAAGAGCTCTATCTTCGTTCGTTTCTCATCATTTCCGATCGAAAAATATATCACATGCCATATGTTGCCATAATTATAAAGACCAAGTGACTGCCACCCCTACAACTCCGACCCTATTGGGACAATTTGGCCCAAACCTTACCGTAACGGTGATCTTGCTTAGAGGAATCTGCATACCAAATTTCACTCCTTTATGTGCATAAATACGCGTAGACCTTTTGGTCCCCTCTAATTTCCACCCCCGAAACTCCGACCCCAGTGGGCCAATCAAAACCAAACTAAATAGTAAAGGTGCACATGTCCATAGTGAGCTACATTCCGAATTTCAACCTTATATCTCAAAAAATGCGGAAATTATGAAGGGGACGGACGGACAGATAGACGGACATTGTGAAAACAATAAGTAGCTCCATCCTTCCGCTACTTAATAATAATAATGATGAAATTTTTATTAATTTGAACAGCTGAGGTTGGCGTACAATTAAAATCTTCACTGACCATCTAATGATTTAAATATAAATAATGTTTATAAAATGTGTTCTTTTGACATTGAAACGAGGTCTCCAGCAATACAATTAATCAAAAAATTATTAATGGCGGGGGGGGGGGGGTGATAATGCGAGTTACTGCATTGCCAGAACACGATGTTAACAAAAAATTTGTTAAGGCATCGTTATCCAACGATATAATGGTTATAAATTCAAAATGTTACGAGCAGTAACGGATCGTGACTATAATAATAAGTGGACAAAATTTCAGGTTCTTAGGCCTTTTCGTACAAAAGTTATAGCTTGATTTGTGTTTGGAGCCTCTGCTGAGGCCTCAGAGGACTATATTAGTTTTAGTGTGTAATAGCTAAAATTTTAAGCAACACATCATAAACATTTCAGGTTTCTGGACTTCTGGTTTAAAATTTATAGCTTGATTTGAGATTGAGGGCACATGGCCCCTGCCAAGAGACTTATATAATTTTTAATATCTATTAGCTAAATTTTTAAATACCATACTCTGATTAAACAAAATTTCAGGTCTCCAGGTCTTTCCGTTCAAATGTTATAGCTTCAATTGTATTTGAGGCCGCCAGGGGCCCAAAGGCCTATACCAGTCTCCTTGTATATTGTCTATAATTTTTAAGTAACGCACTGTAAAAATACAAAAGTTAAAGTTCTTAGGCCTTTTTATTATTCAAATGTTAGAGCTTGATTTGTGATTTGGGCTACAGGGCCCCTGTCGAGACCTAAGAAGCTTAAATTAGTTTTTAGTGTATATTAACTAATTTTTTAGTAAACTACAAAGTATGCAAAATTTCAGATTTCTAGACCTTTTCGTTCATACATTATAGCTTTGCTTGTGTTTGGGGCCTCTGGGGCTCTGCTGGGGCCTATATTACATTTTTTGTATATTTGCAATATTTTTTAATACCACACTATGAATATACAAAATTTCAGGTTCCTAGGCCTTTCCGTTCAAATGTATTTGGTGGCTCAATTGTATTTGGTGCCTCGAGGCCCCTGGCGGGATCCTAGAGGCTTATATCAGCTTCCTTCTTTATTGGCTATATTTTTTAGAACTACACCAAAAATATACAAAATTTCAGGTTCCTAGGTCGTTCCGTTCAAATGTTATACATGTAGCTTCAATTGTTTTTGGGGCCTCGGGATCTCCGGCGGAACCCTAGAAACGTATATCACTTTTCTTGTATATTGGTTTTTATTTTTTTAGAACCGCACTAAAATTTACGAAATTTCAGAATTTTAGGCCTCCTTGTTCAAAAGATAAATAAAAGAGTGTGCTTAAGACCACACGACCGAAGTGAAAACTTTTATGGCGACTGTAATCGATTCTAAGTAATGTATAGGTGAATGATATAAATATTATTACGGATGTTTTTACTGGGACGAATCAGGAACAAGCAATAAATTAATATTATATAGTATAAAATCATTTATTTTCCTTCGTTTTCTCATTAGATCTTCACTTATGCAGGGTGCTTTTGAAAATGATGTCGTGAGATAACTAGCGAATTCTGCTCCTTAAAATAAACACAAGTTTCCTTATACGTTTTGTCGAAATTGCATTCCTTAAATGAGTAAACAGCTCGTGAAGTTTGGTTAAACTCCGCTCATAACGTAAACAAAAGCCCATGAATGACGTTAGTAAATCATACAGTTCGTTGAGCAGTCGCTAATATGAATGTGCGTCGTACCGCGAAAAGCAATCCAGCCAACAAGAAATGTAAACTGGTTTAAGGAGACTTTAATGCTGTATCTTTCGATCATTTATTCACTTACACGTCTTTGCTAATTTGTTGACAAGTTCATTTCTGAAGTCTAGTAAATACGAATCATTCAGTGGGCTGTGAGAATGGTCGAGTTTATTGGACAGGTATTTCGCAGAAACCTACTAATGGAACACGTAGTAGTGTTTAGTTTTTTTTCATGTGCTTTTATTTACGTTATGGGCAGAATTTAACAAAACTTCACGAGCTGTTTAATACTTTAAGGAAAGCTATTTCGACAAAACGAAAGAGGAAGCTTGTGTTTATGTTAAGGTGTAGAACATCGCTAGGTATCTCAATACACCCTTTTCAAAAGCATCCAGTAGATCACTTCTAGATTATATTCAATATATTCGCATTGAAAATCCCAATGATACTGTAATGAAACTATTAATGATATCATTCTAACACGTACTACTAAACACATTCAAGTATCATTAATTACTCGTTATATTCACTCATGGCACGTTGTTAGGAGTTGTTTGATATATTACATGCCATATATTTGCATGAAAAGTTACAACAGTAACATAGGGTAACATAAATTAACATTAGGGCACGTGCTACTAAACTAATTCCCACTATCATGATTTACTCGTTATATTCAGTCATGACACGTTGTTACTAGATGTTTGATATAGTACATGCCATATCTTAGCATTGAAAGTTACAACAGTACCATTGGGTGCCATATGGTATTATTAGGGCACGTGCTATTAAACCAATTCCCACTATCATTATTTACTTGTTATATTCGGTGATGACACGTTGTCACTAGATGTTTGATATATTACATAACATATCTTAGCATTGACAGTTATAACATTACCATATGGTACAATTAGGGCACGTGCTACTAAAACAATTCCCAGTATCATTACTTACGCGTTATATTCATTTATGAGACATCCTTACACGTACACGTGTCAATAGACCAATATCTGCTATCACTATACCTCGTCTCAACTTCAGTTGAGAGTGATGTCACGGAATTAGGTCGCTTACCATAGTGCACAACATCGTATCCTTCCGCCGTTAGACTAGTACTAAATTTTATTACATTATTCCTTCCTATAATCCAATTATAATCGAGTAGATACAAAAGTCGAATGATATCTGTCAGATATCGTTTTTTAAAGTAATTTTTAAAATATTTTAATCCTCTTCGTGCAAACTCGACCATCTCTTTCATTTCTCTGTTAAATAGCATAACAATTGTTGTTTAGCTTTTGATACGAAGTGTAAATAAAAACAATTGATTGCTATTTGAATTCTCGTATTACTCAATAAAACCTCTGATAGAGAAGTGCTCCTTCCCTGTGGTGCAACTTGACAAAAAAAACATACAAAATGTAAATAAATATAATTTTAAAGTGCTTTATTATACTCGTATTTTCATCGATGAAGAAAAGAAAGATTTCTTAAAATAATGTAATTTCTTTCCATCAACATGAAGGCTTCTCTCAAACGTGAACCCGAGATGTAGGAGCAAGCGATAGAGCGTTGCTCGCGATACGGTTGGTAAGTCGTTATCGGCGTTTACGTATCTCAGCAGACGATTTAATGTGGGGCATTCGTTACGGAAAAAATAGTGGTGTACTTTTAATCGAATGGCTGATTTATCAAAATCGTCATACTGAAAGAATCTTTAACGACATTTCGTTTCACAGATTTGTTCGGTGTTGACACCTTGCCTTCCTTCTTCAGCTCCTTCCTGACTCTGTAGACTGTCGCTGCCGAGACTCCAGTTAAATCCGTAACCAAATCTACGATGTCACTCACTGATTTATCAGGTTCTGGTCTACCAATTTGCCGTAAACGTTAAGTATAATCTGCTTCGCTTCACGGTGGTAATGTTTTCCTTTCTTAGGGGATAGTACAATAGACCTGAGGTCGCAGTGCTTGGTTCTACGACAACCACCCCTTTCAAAGTCATACTCATGTTTTCCGTAACCATGTCCGTAACCATCATAGAGGAGAAAAGGATAGAGATCGCATTCGCTTGCGCACTGAGCGATTTCAGATGCAAAATAGCTAACTGCGTTATAAGGACGGATGAGAGTGAAGCGACGCTGTTTACAAAACAAAGACCGTGACTTTCAGCAATTTTAGGAATATAATTCTATGTTAGAGGAACTATTATTGAGAGAAGTGGCATAAGAGTGGCACGCTCTAGCTTATTTCTCCTCTATGGTTAGCGTGAATTTTCTTTGAGAACTGCAACATTAAAATCTATTGTTATCTTAACAATAATAAGTTCGAGCGCACGTAACAGTTGAAGTGAGTGCAGATTGAATTTAGTGCATTGTAACAAATACTGCGTTGTAATAAAATGTGAAAATAATTTTTTGAAAGTTAATGTTTTTATCACAGACATACAGGGTGATTACAAAAGAACTTCACACTTTTAAAAATGTATTACATCAAAGCTATTCAGAATATAGACACACCACATACGGATTCTTAAAGAAAAACTCTTGAAGTTTATTGTGACACAGTTAAAGATGTTCAATATGCCCCCCTGTAGTCGAATTCGTCCCAAACCCGCATTAACATGTCTCCATCAATCTCACGTATCGCTACCGTAATGCGTTCTTTCAGCTCATCTAGGTCACGGGGAAAGGGGTAGGGTGAAGACCTTGTCCTTTACACACTCCCATAAAAAGAAATCACAAGGTGTGAGGTCGGGGCTCCGCGGTGGCCACTTTGCAAGTTTCAGGTTATTGTTTGCTCGACCAATCCACCGCTGTGATTTCTTTTTAAGGGGGTGTGTAAAGGACAAGGTCTTCACCCTACCCCTTCCTCGTGACCCAGACGAGCTGATAGAACGCATTACGGTAGCGATACGTAGGATTGATGGAGAGACATGTTAATGTGGGTTTGGGACAAATTTGACTACAGGGGGGCATATTGAACCTCTATAACTGTGTCACAATAAACTTCAAAAGTTTTTCTTTAAGAATCCGTATGTGGTGTGTCTATATTCTGAATAGCTTTGATGTAATAAATTTTTAAAAGTATGATCGGATTGAGTATATGCAGCTTATCGACAACGGCAGAGAGCAAGGGAAACACACAAAGAAAGACAAGCACATCATTCGGAAGAATCCCAAAGTAAAAGACGATGTCATAGCCAGCAAAAAGAGAGATCGAAATAAAAATTTGATCGCGATAATTTCAAAGAAAATGAGATTGAAACAGAACAAGGACGCAATGTTGGACGTGCAGTCATCCTCACAAAGTTATCAAAGACCTCCGCTCAATATGTGAGAAAAAATTCATGATGCTATGGCAATTGTAGCAAAATCTGGTAGAGGTGATCTATTCATAACTATAACATGTAATCTGAATTGGCCAGAAATTCGTGACAATTTATTTTCTGATTTAATTGCACGAGTTTTTAATTTAAAACTGAAATCCTTAATAACTGATATATCTTATCTGGTACAGAGGGTAGATTATCGCAAGCGATAATCTGCGGCACCTACTCCTACGAGGGAGTATTGCGCCATCCCATTAATAAC
Source organism: Rhysida immarginata (assembly GCA_023313115.1). Taxonomy (NCBI): domain Eukaryota; kingdom Metazoa; phylum Arthropoda; class Chilopoda; order Scolopendromorpha; family Scolopendridae; genus Rhysida; species Rhysida immarginata. The sequence continues at coordinate 2,464,473 of JAHWFO010057934.1, read as the reverse complement.
GACTGCTACGAGATGACAGTAGCAGTCGGGACCGACGGCTTAACGTGCCCTCCGAAGCACGGGGGGTTTCATGATGGAAAAGCTGCTGGGGATAAACGAACCAGAGGCTGTCACCAACTGCTGGAACACCAGCTATGGTCAATCGGCAAATGGGTCAGACCAAAGTCCCCCAACAGCCGCGCCCCAAATAGCTGTCCCGCCAGCGGTGGCCCTCAAGCCCAGGCCGTCACCCAACCAGCAGCTGGCCGCGCCTGAAGTTGCTGAACTCCATCGATTGGCAAGCCAACCGACGAGACAACCAGGCCACGGCCACCCCCTAATAACTGATATAACCAAGAACGGTGTATTTGGAACAGCGTATGTGTATACCATTGAATTTCAAAAAGGGGATTACCTCATGCTCACATGCTTTTTATTTTGAACAGAGAAAGAAAATTTGACAATATGGACGAAATTGACAAATACTTAAGCGCGGAGTTTCCAGACCCACAAAGAGAACCAGGATTACATAAAAGGTCCTAAGTACCACTCAAGTAGTAGTTTAGTGGTATAGTGGCATCAGAATTTTATATGCTACTTTTCAGCATACTTGGAAATCGTTTTACGAGTTATTGTCTTCTTACCATGTGCTTGTGCTCGAATCTTGATCGTATTATTGAACTTGTGTGCGTATGATTCATGGCCCGTGCGGACCTTGCAAGTGTATAAAGAATTTTCCGAAGCTATTGAGGATCAACACATCAGTTGAAACATATGTACAGTAAAACCCCGTTACAACGTACTTCAAGGGACCTGGAAATTTGTACGTTATTCTGAGGTGTACGTTATACTGAAACTGGGGGGGGGAGGGGGCTTGTGAAAAATGCATATATTCATAGAAAAACATAAGAACACATGAATGCATTTTATTTTATTCAATACAAATATACTATAACATATACAATATGTAATATTACATTAATTTAAAAAAAAAAAAATCTGTAATGGCCGTCTGCTTTCTTTCTATAACTTGCCTCTCCCAAAATTCCTCCATATCTGACATTGTGAAGTTAAATGTTTCTGGTGCACTGCTATGCTGTGCAAAATAGTTTTGTAAGCTTTTTATAGCCTCCATTGCTACCAAAATTGAGATGGGCGTTACCTCTGGTTCTAAATGGCCGTTTTCATCTTCGTCTTCCTGATCGCTATGAATTTCATTTTGCTTTTGTCCCATCTCCAAAATCTCTGAATCCGTTAACTCAGCAGAGGTGTATGCGACAATCGACAATCGAACATGCTATATATGCTATACTAACCAAGGAATGAAATGTGAACTCGGCTTAATTAGCCCATTGGCCCATTTGCAACTTTTGCATGGGCTGCATTGACCAATCAGTGCAAGACATGTGAACGATGTACGTTGTACTGAAGGGATAATTTAACCAAGGGGATGGCAAATTAGTACGTTATTGTGAAATGTACGTTAAAGTGAGGTACGTTATTCTGAAACTTTTTAGCATTAAAATACCTACGTTTGGGACGGGGATTTGAAATTTGTACGTTATTCTGAAATGTACGTTAAAGTGAGGTACGTTGTAACGGGGTTTTACTGTATATCTTTTATATAGGAGACGTCCAGGCATGGAAGCACAAATAGGCCAACATAAAGTGGATAATCGCTACATTTGTACCTTACAATACGTTTTAATAATGAGGTACAATTATCATATTAACGTGGAATCCCGTCAGTCTGTTAAAGATGTAAAATATATCTTTAAGTACACATACAAAGGCTATGATTGTGCCAAAGTTGTAATAATGAGAGAGACAATAACATATTGCATGATGAAGTTAATTAATATCCTGATGCCCGATTTGTTTGTGCACCGGAAGCTATGTGGCGCTTGCTTGAGAATCCCATGCTTGATAGACCCGTAGGATTATTCGACTTGCTGTACATATACAGAATGAACAGTTGGTGTATTTCCAGGAAGGAGATGAAGCAAGAGCAGTCCAAAAGCCAACCAACGAGATACTCATCTAACTGCTTGGTTTAAGTTAAATCAAGCAGATCTAAATGCACGGCAATGTCGATATGCAGAAATTCCTTATCATTATGCATTTGATTCTATCATGTCCAGTTGGAGACTACGGATTAAAAGAGAATATAAAATAATTTCACGAATGTATTCCGTTAGCCCAAAGGATGAAGAGATATTCTACCCGAGGATGTTATTGCAAAACATTCGCGGACAGCAAATTTTCAGGACATACGAACTATCAATGGAGTTGTCTGTGATACTTATAAATTAACAGCCAGTGTTTGTTGTCTACTTGAAGTTGATACAGAATGGGAACGACTATTTCAAGCAGCTTCCGAATTTCAAATGCCGAATCACTTAAGGCAATTATTTGCTATTATTTGTGTACTCAAGAAAATTTCAAGGCACAACTTATGGAGGATTATCAACAGTATTATAATAAACATATTTCAAAACACAATACATTACAAGATATTACATCTTTACTTCGTTTCCATGGGAAGAAGGGTTCTGATTATGGACTACCCGATTCAGAATATAACTTATTTGAAGATGTTGTATACATTCTCAGTAAGGAGGAGAAGTAGCTAAAAAAATTATTCTAACATTAAATGTCCTCCAAAAACAATTTTTTGATGAAATTTGTTCCGCAGTTAGCGTTAATACGAACGTGAACACTTTTTTTCTTTTTGGATGGTCCAGGAGGATCAGGAAAACATATTTGTATAATGCTATTATGTGTTACTTGCGAAGACAAAGCAAAAAAGTATTAACATTTGCCACCACAAATGTATGAAAATAGCCCTTCTTCCCTGACTTTCCATGACAGCTTTTCATTTCGCTGACTTTCACTGACTTACCAGAATGTGGGACCCCTGTATGAATGGATCAAGACTGATAGTACGAGGACTGCATCAAAATTTCATTGATGCTGAAATCATCTGTGGTAATCATAAAGGGCAGCGTGTTTTTATCTCAAGAATTGATTGGAACCAAGCGATCCTGGTCTGCCATTTAGAATGCAACGACGACAATTTCGGTGAATGTAGCCTTCGCCCTTGCAATTAATAAAGTATAGGGACAATCCTTTGATGAATTGGGATATATCTTCCAGAGCCAGTTTTTTCACACGGTCAATTGTATATAGCCTTAACACGCTATAAAAATAATAATAATCAAATATTTATAAAATCACAATCGAATGGTGCCATATTATGGAGATTTTTTTTTTTTTTTTACCAAAATGTTGTGATTAAAGAGTTGTTAAAATAAATATTATTGTATTTTTTAAAATCTAAATTAGGTAGTTTATTAATTTTTATTGTAATATATTTATTTTTTGTCTAATTTATTAATATGTTATGAAATTTGTCTAATGTAAAGTTGGTAATCCCGTGATTTTTTCACGGGTAAAATACTCGTAATAATAACAATAGTGATAGGTCATTATATCATGATTTGAGATTATCATTTTAGACTATTACATGATTTTTTTATTAATAGTAAAGTCACATAAAAATTATTATTAATGTGCCCCAGTTATCATTTTAGGCTGCCTCTCATAAATACAACTCCATAATAATCTTCATGCTTTGTCTTGATAACAACATTTGTCATATCCTTTCGGTCAGCCAGCGAGATGACGATGCCCATCGGCGAGATGACGATGCCCATCTCGTCTCGGGCTAATGTTGCTTCTCATTCAGTTATCAAGTTGAAGATTTCGTTTAAACGTTGGGCTGTCCTCCTACAAATCGTGACCCATAAGAAAGGGTTTCGCAGTTAATTGCTTATCCAATTAATAAACCTATTGTGGAAATCGATCAATTTGTAACAGATTTCTAGAAATTGATCATGCACCTGACCCCAATCCTTCTCAAACTCGTCCTTATGGGCCGATTAGATTGAATCTGCTGCTATAACTAAACGTGGCTGATCAGGAAACCTCACGGAGCGATAGTAAAATTCCGAACCAAAACTAATATAATTAACACCTACATCCAATAATGTATCGATTATAAAAATTTAATTATCGTGCCCGATTGAATAAAAGTATTTCTAACGACCCTAGTGTAGCGCTGAGAAGTTACGAAAACTAATTTTTGAACCATGATAGATAGAGAAAAATTTCGAATTACAAAGTTGTAAAGCGTCACCTATTGAGTAGAAACCCAGTTTTTCATAAAAAAAAAGCATAAAAACTCGTAAAACTGGAGAGAAAAGTCTATGTATAAGATACGTTCTGGACACCATAAGTTGGAGTATTCGCTAAAACATTGCTTAATAAAAATATTTGTTTAGTACCCTCTATCTAACATATTCTTCTGTAACATAAGTTCTGAATCAGCCTGTATTATTGGATCCAATAATATTCGTAGTTTCAGTACGCAATTTGATTATCATATTGTGAGGTTTCCGGGTGAGAGTCACGACATTGATTAACAAAAATTTCAAACAATTTTCGCTATATGGAAGTTGCTCCTCAGCTTTACTAACTGGTATCGCATACGAACTTTAACAAATTTCTCCTCACTATATAATGAGCATTCCGTTGTATTTAATTATTTTTTAAAAGTAATTATTGCTTAAACTGTTAGAGCTATGAACTTGATTTTAGGAAAGCGAAGGCTCATGACTCCAGAAACCTGCATATCTGATTTGATGTCAACGGTCCAGCCGTTTTGAAGGAGATCAATGACCAGACAGACATAGTTCAAAGGGAGCAGCGAATCTACTTTGACCCTGTCGCCGTCAGAGAAAGAATTGATAAGCATATCTCTGGTGGCCTTTTTTCAACCATGTCAAATAGATGCATTCGCTAAAACTTTACTGTATGAGGAATTAGAGGCATATTGCGCAAGAAGCAGCATAACCGTTTGTAGATTTATTTCTCTGTTTCAACTCATCACAAAATGCACAAATACAGTAGTGTGCAAATTAATGTGAACAAGAGGAAATTATCCGTATTTTTATTGAAACATGGAGTAATTATTTTAGTAATATTTTTATTACGATACAGTAAACAGTTGAGCCTAATTAGAGTTACATATCAGCTGTCAACCAGGCCTGCCAAATTCAGGAAATCAATTTATGTGAAAATTCCCTCTTGTTCACATTAATTGGCGCACTACTGCAATTTATTTTTAATTCATGGATCGATTCGCAGATCAGAAGGACATTGTTTTTATTCCGCATACGTTGCTTCAATCCATTCCTGGAATCATCACAAGAATCCAGTGCTGACAGTTTTGTTCTTTATCATTTAGCGATCTCTCTTCTTAATGGATAAATTTCTAAGGTTCTCGATTGGGTTGAAGTCTGGGGTATTAGAGGGCCAGGGTAATACGTGTAACTCTTGGTCGTGTTCCTCAAACCACCCCCTAACAATTGCAGCAGTATCACATGTCGCATTGTCTTGCTGGAACGTGCCATCCCCCTCTGGGAAGACAGTCGCCATGCAAGATTGTACTTGATCTGCAATTATGGATAAATAACCGGATCGCTCTCAATGCCATGAGAACACTCCCTACACCATAACACTGCTGACTTGTTCTCGGAGATTTTTCGCCTCACCCGCCAACGGCCGTCACTTCGGTGGAGCAGTGACTCATCGGAAAAGGCAACCTTTTTCCGTCAGAAGTGGTCCAGTTTCTGTACTGTTGGGTAAATTGAAACCGTTTTTGGCGATGAACCTTCGTCAGCATAGGTGCGGTGACCATCTATCTGCTGCGGAGGCCCATACGTAGCAGGGTCCCCTGTACTGTGGTTTTAGAGACATGTCTGGTAGCACCCTCGTTGGTTTGAGCGGTAAGTTGGTCCACTGTAGCTCTTCGGTTGGCCTTCACACACCTTCGCAGCCGACGTTCATCTCTCTCATCAATGGCACTTGGTGCTCCACAGTTCCCATACCGATTATTCTGAACGGTCGCATTTTACCAGTCATGGTACACATTAGCTACAGCAGCACGAGAACAGTTCACAAATGCGCGTTTTCCAAAATACTGCCACCCTTGGCCCGAAAGCAGATTATCATTCCCTTTTCCAGATCTGATAAATCACGTTTCTTACCCATTGCAGCATTGAGTGATATGTTTTTAATATAGTGCATACCTACCTTATATAATCCCTAACCAATTCCCAACACGCGACATAGTTCCTCGGCTGGGCAACCCCGAAGACAAATGTAGGGAGTGGTCAAAATAATGTGACTCGACACTGTACATTTCCTTCGAGATCTACCTCTTCTGAATATAAAAAAATTGTAAAATTGTTTGATTCTTCTGACACTGATAAAAACTTGTTAACTCTTGGGTATTTCCTACGGATCTTCAAAGTTGGTAGTGAAACGACATTTTAACCATCTGTGTCTGAAGCTGCATCCTTCTTAACTGCTTAAATCTGCTGCTCTTTTGTAATTTAGTCTTCACTCAAGATTTCAGCAGTTACTAAGTGGGTTCGGCCCATCCAATCACAGACTTCCTTCATACAAAATCGAAACATTTGGAACATCCTGTATATACAAGTACCGTAGATTGCTATTGAAGTTTTAGAAAAATTTAAAAGTAAAAATAGCGAAGAAAGAGAAGTGAATGTGAATGACCACTTGAATTTATCAGGCTTCTTACTTATCTCAGTACATTTTCTGATGAAGTGAGCGTCAGTTGTTGATGCGTTCTATGTAAGCGCCTATTATTTCTCCATAATCTAGTGGTAAATCATTTCTACGTAAGCATATACTGTTGAAGCGAGGGATTAGCTACAAGCTATTGACAACCATATGCCTAACAGAAATTAGCTATTGATAATGTCAGGCCTATCAAATTAGCTATTGATAATAGCTGTTAATTGCAATAGGTCCAGTTATTAAGCCTAATAACAATTTTCTATTGATAACAGCTGGCATAATACCAACTAGCTGCTGATAACACTAGGCCTAAGAGCAACTTGCTTTAAATAGCAATTGGCTGCGGATAAAGATAGGCCTGACTACTCGTTGCGATTTTTTGTGTTATTACATGCCATATCTTAGCATTGAAAGTTTTCATTGGTACAATAACGGTATCATTATACCACGTACCATTGAACCAATTTCGACTATCATTAATTTCTCGTTATATTATTCATGACACATGATTACAAGTTATTTGATATATTACATGCTATATATGCCATAGGCATTGAAAGCTTCCATTGGTGCAACACGTATCATTGAACTGATTTAGACTAATTTTGACCACCAAGGAAGATCATCACTTAATTCACAAACCATCTCTCTGTCTTAGCTGTCATCGGTGAAGAGAGAAATGCATTGGACAAGGCATAGGCCATTTACACATGGAATTATACTGTGAAAAACATGGTACATTCTGTTATTTGTGACCTTTTGAACCGGAAGTATTCCACCGATTTTTTCCCACCATCGAACTCAGGCTGTCGTTTTGCTTAAGTCGTCGAATAGCGAAAACGGAACTCGAAAATTCGGAAGCGTTCGAACGCTATAGCACCAATAGAGACGAACAGACGGACGGAAGCATATTGTGAAAACGTAATTACCTGATGGTCCTAATAAATATTATGATGAGTACATTAAGAATTAGTTAGAAATTTCTTCTTATTAAAATCCGAATTATAATACCTCTTAACAAGGAACTAGATCTGTATAACCAGACGTGCCAGTAAATAACTTATTTCAACTAAGAAATTGAGCTTTTCGGTAGTTTTATAGAATTATTTGCAGAATGTTGCTTAACAAGAATCACACTTCAAGTTTATTATTTACATACTGCTTGTTTTGAGAAAGTTAAAATATTGTGACATCCCGGGGAGGGCCTGGTGGCGTCCTAGCTGCACTACCCAAATCCACAAGAAAATTCACCCTCATTGGAATCGCCACCAGGTTTGTGGACTTGATACCGTGGGAGGAAGCAAGGACCAGATTCAGAGCGAACAAATGGGTAAGAATTCCAGAAGAAGACCCACTCAAAATCAAACATGTCGTAAAATTAAAACTTTTGTTGTAATCTGATAGTACCTAATGGAGTATTAAAATTCCCAAAATATTATTGAAAAATTTGCATTTGTTAAAAAGTTATAAACAAATACATTTTTGGTACTTTTTGTTTAAAAAAAATCATATCTCAAGCTAATTTTATCAAACCTTTTTGAAATTTTAAAGATAACAAGTAAAACATATATTTCAGAACAAAACAAAAGAATGAGAGAAATTTTTTTGTATAAAAAAGTGAATTTTTGGTTAAAAAAAAGAATATTATTTAATGTTCTCAATCGATTTCAACAATTTTGAAAAAACACATTTCAATTTATTAACAACTAGCAGAGGACCCGGCGTTGCCCGGGATAATTACGCTTGTAGGTAAAAAGAATAACCTCAAAAAGCTAAATTAAACCTCCAAATTGGTTAAATAATAACTCAATCACTACAATATAGAGCGAAGGGACTATACATTCTAAGAAAAATCCGAAAGACAGGAATTTACCTCTTCACTGAAAAAATCCATTCTAGGTGATATATCTGGACTTGATTTACCAAAAAAAAAATGTTTAAAGGCTCACAATGGATGGACTTCTCCAAGGATGCCTTCTAGTCTAAATAATTTTTTACTCACGTAATCTTACTTTAGATGTACACTTGATGTTGTTGCAATTTCCTTTCTTCTTTCGATGTCTTGAAGCAAAAAATGGCCATTCATCACTTTGTGTAGTCTAGCGGTCGCCGATTCTTCTATTTACTTGCTTACCAAATGGAACTAAAGGAGTGCTTCCTCTATCGTCTTTCACTCTTTCTCAATAGTCTGCTAACTCATTATCTCCAGTTACTGATCATTTTTAAAGATTTTCAAGAAATTGTTAAGTACTAAGAATTCTCTTTTCTAAGAAAAGTCTGAATAACAGGAATTCTATGCATTGAATTCTAATTGCACAAACTTTGCCTTGCATTGTTGGTCATGAGACATATATTGTTGATCCTTGCATAGTGTTGGTGCATTGCGTGTTGACACCATTGTTGATACCTATTGTTGCAAAAACTTTGTCTTGCATTGTTGGTCATGAGATATTTCTCATTAATATGCCCTGCCATATCCATGAATATCGATTTTTTATCAATAATTATTATTTTTTCGAAATCTGAGGTAGACAGTGAAGGTTATGTATGCGAAATTTTATCAAGAACGGAATAAAACTGTAGATTTGTATTAAAAAACAAACAAAAAACAAACAAACAAACAAACAAACAAACATCCTTCTATATTGTAGTGATTGAGTTATTATTTAACCAATTTGGAGGTATAATTTAGCTTTTTGAGGTTGTTCTGTTTACTTACAAGCGTAATTATCCCGGGCAACGCCGGGTCCTCTGCTAGTCTTCTATACAGTGGCGGCTCGTCCATAGGCACTGCGGCACTGCAGCACCCCCAGTTTCACTTTTGATATCGATAAAATTCAATATAATGTGTCTTTTTTTTTAAATACTATTCTTATACATCTATATTACATGATCCTTAAGCTTAATAACACCAGCTATTCCTTAGTGCGTGAAAAAATTACAATTTTCCGACGCAGCACCCCCAGAAATTTTAGCTACAAGCCGCCACTGCTTCTATATATATAAAGAAGGACGTTTGTTTGTGGGTTTGTGGGCTTGTGGGTTTGTCTTTTATACAAATCTACAGTTTTATTCCGATCTTGATAAAATTTCGCATACATGACCTTCAAAGCATGAGGAAGGTCACTGTCTACCTCAGATTTCGGAAAAATAATAAATATCGATAAAAAATCGATATTCATGGTTATGGCAAGGCATTTTAATGAGAAATATCTCATGACCAACAATGCAAGGCAAAGTTTGTACAACAATTGGTATCAACAATGGTATCAACACGCAATTCACAAACGCTCTGCATGAACAAACAATCAATATCTCATGACTAACAATGAAAGGAAAAGATTGTGCAAGTGTAATTATCCCGGGCAACGCCGGGTACCTCTTCTAGTTAAACTATAACTTCCAATTGGTTAAATAATAACTCAATCAATGCAATCCATTCTACGAAAAATATGAAAAACAGGAAGTCTAGGTGATATACAGGGACTTTATCTAAACAATTCTTAAATTACCTCACACTGCGGAGCATGACCAGATACTTTAGAGTAGAAGCCTATGACCAATTTTTCTTGCCCTTGACGTAGAAGCTCTTGCTCTATTCGAGCCTCCCGGTGTTCAGATGTTTCAAATAATAATTCTTGGAAACGAACGTTCAGTCATCGCATTGTCAGCATCTTAGTTTCCAAAATATACACATTCCCACAGAATATAGTCAAAATGTATTTTTATGAAATGTTTGGATCCCCTGTGCTACCAAATAAGCTAGGTGATAACCCAGGCGTGGCTCGAACATTTTTCTTGGAATGAATTTTGAAATATCTTAAAAATAAACACATGAAAACGCTTAGAATTAACACAGTAAAAATTCTTAATGAAAATTTGAAAAAAGAAATTTAAAGGCTCACAATGGATGGACCTTTCCAAGGATGCCACTGCTAGTCCAAATAATTTCTTACTCACGTAATCTTGTAATGAACTAAAAAAATTTCTTTAGATGTACACTTGGTATTGTTGCAATTCCCATTCTCTCGATGTCTTTAAGCAAAATTTGGCCATTCATTTATCAATAATTATTATTTTTCGAATCTGAGGTAGACAGTGACCTTCCTCATGCTTTGAAGGTCATGTATGCGAAATTTTATCAAGATCGGAATAAAACCGTAGATTTGTATAAAAAACAAACAAACAAACCCAAAAACAAACAAACATCCTTCTTTATATATATAGAAAGAAGAAGATTTAGAATTAGAAAAAAAATGGTGACCTGTTTTTACGCGAATGCCATCAATTTTTGTCAAGCTATTCAATCGTACCACTGGGCTGCTAAGCAAGTAACTCTTCATCATTCAACAAGATTTTATCCGCGCGCAGTTTGTGCGGTAATTAGTTTCAAATTCAATTCATATTGTTGCAAAGCTCGCATATTCAAATTGTTTCGTATGACGAACTCACATGCTCTCCTTTATTTATAGTTTGATTACAACACAAAGAGAGTCCGCTTGCCGCCTAAGGTGGATATTCCGGATACTAGCAGGTGGTCATATTAATGTGTCCCGACCCAGTATGTGCTTATGTTTCCGTACGGAACGCAAGGGTGGCATATTTCTGTTCAGTCGAAGAAAAATGCTCATAACAAATGTATTACATACACCAAGTTTTATGCTTACGATCTTCAAATTCGTCACGTAATTGTTTAAGCTCGTATATAATCAAAATCGTACCTTCCCCTCTTCGCCGATCTTGTCAAGTCAAAATGAAGACGGGAAACAATGTTGTTTCTTTTTAAAAAGTTTATTCTGAAGGATTAGAACCCACAATATCAAGGTTGTCGATCACGCCATGTAACCAACGCGCCAAAGTAGCATTGCAAAAATGCAAGTAATTTTTTTATTACAAAGGTTTTGTGTCCGGCGCCACCGAGCAGAGGCAATGAGCAACATTAAACATCTATATATTACACGAAAAGAAATATATTTAGTTACTCGCATGTCCAGGATCTGCCTTTGCATAGCAATTCTGCAATTTGCGATTGAATGGGGGTATTACAGGTTGAAGTTACATTAAATCCAGGCCTAGCTTGAACATTAACCGTGCCGTTCGCCCGACCATTAATTGAAGTGCTGCAATTCCACTCGTTGCCGTTGCCAGGGCAATTTTGCCTTCCAATCGAACAGTCGCGAGCATTTTTTCCAGCTAAGATGATTTACCGGTTTCGCCAGGACCATCCAAGAAGAGAGCCTCCTTTCTGGCGTATCATTGCATACCCCATTTAATATATGATTGTACACAATCAGCTGTTATTCATTTAAGAGCGATATTTGATTCACCAACTCTTGGAATCTTGCCCGAAAGTATGCAGTCTCCAGCGATATCACTGGATTTGAATCCTGGAACGCTTAAACTTCTTGATCAGAGAACTGATGCAATTGAGGCATCCCTGGATACTCTTTGAGTCGGCCTTCATTGTTCGTCAGATATTGGTCCAAATCTCTAAATGTGAGATACAGCACTCTAAGATTGGTTGCTTCTGAGTTGAATTGATGCTGATGTTCTTCTGACAACGCGTCTGGACAACTATTCCACATTCGCTTAGGTTCCTGGAGACTTATAGTACGCCAGAATGATTGCAAATAGATGTCTGAGTTGTCAAATCTGGAAAGCAATTTCTTCACGCATCGCATTCGATGATGCCGATCTTCATCGTCCTTTAGCAGCCTTAGAGTTTTGAAGCCTCCTGGAAAGTACATGTATCTTCTAAGATCTTCAAATGATTTTGGACCACGAACATAGCATAGCAATCGACGCTGTCGACTTCCATACTCCGTTGGATTCACATAGGTCTCTTCCACTTCCGAGATTGTCTGGAATTTTCGCTTCGTCGGCGATATTACCCTATTCATTAGGAATCGTTAATCACACTGTTAGTAATTGTTATTACACGCATCAAACAATTATCGAGCTATTTTTCGAATCTCCCACACGTAGAATTGAAGTAGATAATTGGTGTTAAATTGTTAAAAAGAAGAAGATTTTTAACCATTTTCTTTTATCGCATCATTTACTTTTGTTAGCCTTAAAGCCGACGTATGGCGGGTACTACAAAAGTCGAATCTGTAAATTTGACTTCAATTTAACGCAAGTAATTTTTTTATTATGGTCTATTGTTTTTTGTATGAGATATACGGAATTGTGGAGCTTTTTCGCCCTGTCTGTTCCCCAAATTTGTTTCAACCATACTTTTTCCTCTCCCAAAGGTGAAAACAAGTCTGAAAGGACACGAAAAAATTGTTGCAGCCAAACTTGGAAGGGTTAAGACACAGGACCTTGAAGCATATTTCCAAAACTTGTTACCAAAAATGGCCCACTGGGCACTCGCATCCGTCTACCGAGCAGGCCGGAGAGGGCGCGAACCCTCCCCAACCTGTCGTTCATTAAGTTTTTTGTGAGGTCCGGGCTTCAGTCGAGCAAGCCGGACTTATCACCCATTGAAAGTTTGAGAATAGGTTGAGGTCGTTTCGGCCCCAAAGCCTGCGTACATTGTCGGTCTGCGCATGAGATATACATTGTTGTTCCGCGCATATTGTTGCTCATGCATTGTCGCTTCATGACGGACGGGTTAAGCAAAATATACAGATGATAAGCAGAACAATATTTATTACTATATCCCCTAAGGTACCAATTAAACAGATATCACATGTCACAATATCATCTTGCAATGAGAAATATTCGTCACCTTTAAGATGTGTTAAACAAGAACCTTTTAGCTTAATGTAGTAATGAATATTTCATCAAAAGGCATATTAAAACTGTGTTCAAGTATAGGGAGATTTTTTTCTGAGGAACTGTTTTGACTCGTTCTCGTTTGTTTTAATAATAGCCATACAGCCTCAGGAACTTTCCTGAAGTAAATCGAGAACATTAGTTTTATAAGAACAATGAGACATATCAGAGATGTAAATAGTTGTATCCATCTAGGTTGATGTAGATATAAGAAAAATTTTCCAAAACTTGCAAGAAAAACTTATTATAATTTATTAAAATATTTTCACAAGATTTTTACAGGTAGTATTTCAAAAATTGCTTTCTTGCTAGATTTTAAAGAAAAACTAACTATTTAAGAAACACAGCATGACCGTATGCAGTTTGTTCGTTAGAAAGCTTATTCTCACATGTACAAAATAATTAATCTCGACGGCAATTAATATAATCGTCTACTTCAGGCTTGATCTACATTATCACTCTCTTCACTAATTCTAAGCATTTTTTGGAGATAATGTTATCTTTTAAGAAAAATTACTTATATGGTTAGCCTTATGTTCATATAGGTTCATCTCGTTTAAATTATATCCATAATTGAGGCAAGATCAATTTTATTATAGTGTTCTAATTTTAATGCAATTATATTTTTAATATAAAGGTTATCCCTGAATTACTTGTACAAATTTTAGGAGGTACTTTCTGGTAGGACAAAGAATATACAAAAACGTCCAGTGAACATATGTCCGGAAATGCATACTTTCGCCGCTAGACGGCTTTGAAGGCGAATAACATTCCCTCGCGAAAACATGCTCGTCAACTCTACCAAGTGGGCCTAAACATCTGCCTTGAATGGTCGTGAATTTCTCTTTTCTAAACCATTAGAGAAAAAATTATAAATGCCCGTGGTCCTTTTCGAATTCATTTCGAAAAAAACAAAGTGACATAAACTAGGACATTAACCAAACTCGGTCAATTACGTTATAATCGGGTTCGACTCGATTATATATTATTTACATTATTAGTTAGTTAAAGTACTTTGAATATATTAATTGTGATAAGTATACCGTATAGTAGAAAAATATTAAAAAATTCATTCATGCTAAAGATATTGAGATCAATGAAACTTTTCTGACAGTTATTATGTTAAATAATATAAATATTTCCCTATAAATTATGAAATTTAGAAATGTCCTCCAGAACAAGCTGTGGATAGTGAATGAGGTGATTAATGTATAAAATAAGAAGAGGGATGGTGGCCTTATAAAACATATTTTCTCAAAGTTAAGTTGAAAACGCAGTAAGATGTATGTTGAAATTAATTTAATAATCTTGACAATTCGTCTTTTATTAATTTAAACCCTCAAGCACAATTTTCTTATTTTAAAACATGGCTTTTATATAACAATCAATATTTACTCGGAAGAAAAAAGAATGCTAAATGTTGCTAGAAATGATTTAACCCTAAAGGTTAATAAATTCAAGTTTCCGAGGGCTGTCAGATTTTAATTGTTAAATTTTCGATTATTTTTTTGCTCTTTTCTTTGTAAAGTTTAATTTTGGAAAGAATGTCGGTAAAAGAAGAGGACAAGAATGCGTACCCATGTATTAAGGTTGGCGAGAAGTGTTCAGTAAAGGGCTGGATCTATGGAATGTGTTTATCCCTAGAAGTCTGTAGTCTGTAAATAGGAGGCAAGATGTTATCAAGATCACTGTCCCGGAGAGTTAACTGATGCGGAAGGCAATTCAATGGAAAAGTGAACAAAGTAAATAGCGAAAGGGGCAATTGTTGAGGAAGGAAAGACCCTTTAAGAATTTTCTCCCCTGAAATCACCGTATAACATTGAGAATGTTATTATTTGATCAATAAGCTTTTAACTCTTACGCTTAAATAAGCCAAATGAATTATTTTCTCTTGTAATTTATAGAGCTTTTTATAGATTTTGTATATCATAAGAATAAGTGTTAGCACCTTTTTATAAATGACTACTAAAATTAATTTATTCTATGCTTCAAAATTTATGCTTTATTCTAGGAATAATGCATTTGTATTAGATAATGGTAAAGACTGAGCAAATTATCTCTGGCTATGCAATGTTGATATCAAGAACAAATCTATATGGACTTGTTTTTCTTCTGGGCTGAAATGAATGTTTTACTACATTTTTCATTCTATTTTTGATGATATTAATGCAATTCTTGTTTTAATATTAATATTAAATCTTCTTCAAATATTCCTGAAAACGGAAAACTCTGAAGACCTTTTAATATGAAACAAGAATTATTCTCCCCGAAGAGGGTATAGGAAAATAGCGGAAGCCCTAAAGCAATTGTTTAAATCTGCACTTTTTTTTTTTTTAATCCCGTCACGATTTATTTTAATTAAAAAATTGTTTTTTCGAACATAGTATATAGAAAATGTAAAGGACTTTATCTTCTTTCGTTTCTCATTATTTCCTATCGAATGACATCATATGACATATGCTGCCATAGTTCTAAAGACCAAGTGACTGGGGCAATCTGACCCCCACATCTCTGACCCCACTGGGGCAATTTGGCCCAAACTTCGTAGTTAAATAAATATTGCCTAGAGGAATCTCATATCGCATTTCACTCCTTTACATACTTAAATACCTTTCGGTAGGCCTTTTGGTCCCCTCTAATTCCCACCGCGTAACTCCGACCTTACTAGGTTAATCAAGACCAAATTAAATACTGAAGGAGGACATGGTAGGAATTTCAATTTTCTACGTGAAAAAAATGTAGAAAATATGAAGAGGACATACGGACATTGTGAAACTGTTGCGTGCCATTTTTGAGTCTTTAGTTTTGACGGGCCTTTTTCTGGCCAAAAAAAAAAAATGTTTTTTTATTATTTGGGATTTTTTTCCTGCGCGTAGTTAGGCTGCTTTATTATTTTAGAGCTTTCTTTTAAGCCTTTTTTTCCCTCTATGCAATTTTATTTTTTTAACAATGCTTTCTCCTTTATCGTTTGTTGCTGTGTTCTGTCCTCGTGAGCCTTCGCTCGTTTTCTCGCGCTCGTGAAGCTTTGGTCATGTGTTTTTGTTTTTTTCCTGTGTCGTGTTGGTCGATTTTGGGAAGGAGATGAAGTTTAGTTTTGGACTCGGCGGCCTTACTAGTCAATTGAGAGTGTTTTCGCCGTTTCTTCCAGTGTTTTGCGTCGTCGTTCCTCGTGTCGTTCTTCTTGTTTGTGCCTAGGCTTTGGACGTTCTTTTCCGTCATCTTGTCTACACCTTACTTTAGAACTGTCTTCTGTACCTTAATTTTTTTGTAATTTCAATTTTTTTATTAACATGATAATGTTTAAAGGCTGGACATCTATCTACAAAAAACGTGATGCGAAAAACGACACCAAAAAGTCTTACGGAAACAGTTTTCCATTGTTGATGCAAGTTTAACCATTGTTGGCGCCGGCTTGAAGCACACGCCGGAACTGAAAACACACGTGACCATTGTTGTCTGAGCAATAGTTTTTATTAGCGCATAAGCAGAGGTACCCGGCGTACTGAGCACATCGGTTCGGGTTTGCGCGTGCTCTAAACGTTAATGAGATGGTACGCGTGGAGGATGCACGTGAATGACGATTATTGAAAGGGCAGAACGGTCTCTAAATCAAAAGAATTTTATTATTCGTACGGAGCGTATTATTTATTACGATAACTTGAAAAGGAATTAACTTTTTTACACTCTGTTTTCACCAAACCATTACTATGGGACAGAGCACGAACAAGTACGAACAAATTTTATTTGTTCAAATATATAAAGAATAACTTCACTCTCCATTTAACCTTTCAGTTCTTCAAGTTTATTTGTTCAAATTCTCTCTACACACTTGTTTACATAAATAGTAATTTACAATTTAGTTTTCATATTTATATATTTTTTCTAAAGTGTTTTAAAATGTTGGTTAATTCTATGATGCTATAACACGAAAATGTGCTCCATTTATCCGCTTTGGCGGTAAAATCATTCTTGTTTAAATCTTTACTACACAGATATTATGAAATATATTAATGTGTGGCAACAGATAGCGCAACTATACTTCGCTCTCTTACCTAACCATGTAATGGCCTACTGTTTTGTTTTTAGCGTTTTGAATGAAGACTAATGAATCCTAGTGTATTGGAATAAACTCATTTCCATTACAATAAATATATTTTATATTTCACAATTTAATTCATAATTTATTATTTTGAAACATTTAGATCTTTTGATGGTTTTTGAAGTCTTCAACTTATCTATAATTTACGCCCTGGTTACATAATTTCTATGTACATTTACTTTGAAGTGCTTAATTTATTTCTACAAATTCCTTCCTCTCTATAGTTAAGAATAACTTTCCGGCCAAAAAGAGCGTTACGCGTGAATAATTTTAATTTTTTGTCATACAAAATACACTCTTTGTATTATTTTAGATACTGCAAAACGCGACGTGTTTTTTAGATACTGCAATTTTAGATACCGCAATTTTAGCTTACACGCGCCGTGTTTGTTGTCCCGCATTCGATTGTGACCACAGACGCGAGTAAGGAGAGGAACCTTCAGTATAGACACTGTGTTTACTCGACATTTCGAGAGACTCGATACTCGTGCTTATATTTCATACATCAGTTATTCTAAGCCCTTATTCAGTATTACCGATGTACATGATTCTGTAGACTCGTCCATTGATAAATAAATAAAAGGGTTATGTACTATATAAAATATTTATTTATTTGTTGCATCTAAAAACATTATCATGATTCAATGTTTTGGGTTGCAGATTCGAAACTAAGTCATTTTTTCCATGCTATTTGAGATTTGTAAAAATTCTTTTCTTTGATTATTAAGTACCGAAAGGTGCTTTATGCTATCAGTGTGGGGAAACGTGTCTGTCCGTCTGTCCGTCTGTCTGTCTGTCTGTCTGTCCGTCTGTCTGTCTGTCCGTCTGTCTGTATGTCTGTCTGTAACTCAAACTCCTCCGAGGTTATGAAAGATTTTCAAAATCTGTTTTCGTCAGTCGATGAATATGGTTCATGGCACGAACCAGTTACAAATATTATCTAAATCGGTTCATTGGCACGTGCACAAATGGTACCTCTATTTTCCCGCCCAGCAATTTTCAATGGGAAGAAATATTGAGTAATATATCAAACAAATCGTATTGACGAGATAGATGCGGTTATTCATTACTATTTTCGTCAGTCGATGAATATGAAAAAATCATAAATTTTATCTAAATCGGTTCATTAGCACGTCCACAGATGGTACCATCACGACCCCACCTAGCAATTTTCAAAGGACAGATGTATTAAGTAATATGTCAAACAAATCTTAATGACGAGATACAAGCGAATTAAAATTACTATTTCGGCCAATAAATATGGTTCAGGAAATGAACCATTTTGAAAATTGTTGCAATCGAAACATTGGCACGTGCACTAATGGTACCTTTATGACACCTTCAAAAATTTTCAATGATAAGATATGGCATGTAATATATCAAACAAATTGTGATGATGTATCATAAATGAATATCACGTAAAAGTAATGATAGTCCAAATTGGTTTCAAGGAACCTGGTTTAGTGGAACCATTATGGTTCATTGGAACTTTCAATACCAAAATATGGCATGTAATATATCAAACGATTTGGAATAAGGTGCCATGAATGATTA
>JAHWFO010057934.1:2413787-2445385 GCA_023313115.1 Rhysida immarginata | reverse complement strand
CATTGGAACTTTCAATGCTAAAATATAGCATGTAATATATCAAACGACTTGGAACGAGGTGTCATGAATGAATATAACGTAAAATAAATGATAGTCCAAATTGGTTTCAAGGAACCTGGTTTAGTGGAACCATTATGGTTCATTGGACCTTTCACTGCTAAAATATGGCATGTAATATATCAAACATCTTGGAATGATGTGTCAAGAATGAATGTAACGTAAAATTAACGATAGTCGAAATTGGTTTCAAGGTACCTGGTTTGGTGGAACCATTATGGTTCATTGAAACATTCAATGCTAAAATATTGCATGCAATATATCAAACAACTTGGAATGATGTGTCATGAATGAATATAACGTAAAATAATGATAGTTGAAATTATTTCAAAGGTACGGGGTTTAATGGTATCATAATGGTCCATTAGAAACTTCCAATGTTAACATAGGGCGGTTTAAAAATATAGTTCCGCGAATGGTTTAGTTTAACCTTTCGGTACTTGGTTATGTCATTCCTTAATGGTTTATTACTTATTATCTACTGTATTAATTTTTTTGTAATTTCACAAATTATTTTTTTGTAATAAACCGTACATTTTTGCTTGGAACCTCTCCGTCCAAATTTTAACTTCTAGGCTGCTTTAGTTTGATAATTTATAAATCTAGTCATTAGGGGCTTATTTATGATAGGGGGGTTTTTCTAGCTATTCCCTAGTTCGTTAATTTCTTATTTGGGAGACAGTAATCCTTTTATTATTAAAGTCAACTTGGGATCGGAAAGTAATGCAATTTTTTAGTATGAATTAACTTACCGAGTTCATTTGTAACTCTCTCCATTTATGGCTGTACGTGCCACCAACTGGCACGTAACAAAGCCAATAAGTGCTCGACTACTTTATTCTCATGTCACAAGATTGTAAGTTCAGTTAAACCGGCATGAGAGAGATAGAAGATGGAAATAGTATACAGAGGTCTGCTTGAAAGCAAACTTTGTCTACTTGCTATCTCTGAGCTCACCATTTTTTCCTTGATTTTCCAGTTGCAAATTTTTGAACTGCATTAAGGAATGAATAACATTGTACAAATTTGTATAATGTTATTTCAATAAAGCTAGTGTTATTGTAATAACAATATCCTCTTTTATGATTCATTACAATTACACTTCTGGACAAAATTATGAACTCGTATGCATTTTCCACAAAACTTTAATGAAAAAGAAAAATATAATTTGCAAACTTGATAACAAACGTATTCAGCTATCAAATGACCCCTAAACCTTATGTCATATTTTTGTATTCATAAACTTCTTCAGAAAGCAGAGAAAACACAAAAGAAGATGCACAATGGTTCTGTGCACTCGTGAATGAATTTAAGCATTTTAGAATAAAATTAGGAATAACAGGTTATTCGACACCGTAACTGCTTGTTTTGTGGTTTCACAATGTCACAAAGAATTGAACTGAAGGAAGAAGAAATTCATAAAAGTGGATGCAGACAGTCCATAGACAAATTTCAACTCACATAAACAGATATCAGTGTGCTCTCAGAAGTTTATTAGCAAGAGGATTTAGTGGCAAATGAAAAACTATCGGATAAGAGAGAAATCCTCTACTCCAGAACTGAATGTAATGTTCGCCACCTTGTAACAGAGAAATCTTTCTGCTGCCGGTATTGTTGATGTTCTTGCCCTGGACTGTTCTCCACGAATAGTTATTAAAGCTTTGTGCAACAATTGAGTGAGATTATAATTTTGTCCAGAAATGTATGATAAACCAAATCATTTATTACGCATATGAGAAACGTAAAATGTAGGCTACGTAAAAACTATCATACCATGAAATTAATCTTAGGTATTTGAAAAAGAGACTGAAAGTAAAAAATTTGGCATTTAAAAAAAACATGAGAAAGAAAAAAATAAGAAAATGCCAAGAGATTGGAGGTACAATGCTTTCATCTACTACAGGGATGTTCACTCTTCTATCATATAAACCTGAAAACAAGTTCATAAAACATCAAGTTTGAACCTTGCTAAAGAAGAGATGTCCTGGACTTATAAGTGGTTGGAATGATTTTTATGGATGAGAAGAGATTTTACCTAGACGGCCCTGGTGAATGGGATGCCTACTGCCATGATCTATGAAAAGTAAACAAGGTTCAAATGAGTCATCAAATGAATGGTAGTTCAGTTACGGTTATGCGCTCGTTTTCTTCTATGGATAAAATTAATCTGATATTGGTTGATGGTCGAATGAATTTCTTGGGGTTTAAAGGGCTTCTAGAACAACAACTTGGAGCTTATGCTGAGATTCTTGGAGGAAAAAACTGGTCTTTCCAACAGGATAATGCTCCCTACCACACTTCAAACATGATGAAAACATGTGTTCATGAAAATCGTATTAACGTTTTAGTCTGTCCAGCAAATGTCTCAACCTGAATCTATTTGAAAATGTCTGGGGATAACTTGCATGCAGGATTACGAAGATTATATACAGTTTCAAAGTGTTCAAAAACTGAAAAATGTTTGAAGTTATCAGAAATTACGGATGGATGGGAAAGTATTACAGTGGAATACCTTCATATCCTTCTCAATTCAATGCCAAACAGAATGTTTGAAGTTATCAGAAATAATGAAACACCCACAAAATACTGCGTGGAAAAAATTTGTTTTGTAGACTGAGTTTATAAGTTTGGCCAAACTGAATGTACATCTTTTTTTTTTCCTTTTTCTCCAGTTACTTTAAAAGTTTATGAATACAAAATTATGACTCGAGTTTTAGTGCTCATTTGATAATGGAATACATTTGACCATCAAATTTATGAAGTAATTTTTTTCTTTTTCATTAAAGTTTTGTGCAAAATTTTATAATTTTGTCCAGAAGTGTATTATAAAAGAAATCATTTATTACGGAAATGAGAAACGTAAAATGTAGACTATGTAAAAATCGCCATAGGAGTAATCTAAATGATTCCTAGGTATTTAAAAATAAGACTGAAAGTAAAATTTTTGTCATTCAAAAAGAGAAACTGACAAGGAAAAGAATAAGAAAATGGCGCGTTAAACACTCCATGAAAGAGCGTTGCCAAGAAAAACATAACGATTAAAATGAGAAGAACGAATGTTTCACAAGTACAGAAAGGAAAGTCACGTGAGCAAGTTCTGAGGAGAATACCAAGTGGAATGAGGCCAGATGGAAAGGCCGCAACTGAGATTGGAGGACGAATTGAAGGCAGATGCGAAGCGTAAGAGAAACGGAGCAAGCAGAATAGAAACCAAGAAAACACTTCAACGAGTAAAACCTTGTAAGGACGTGCTACAGCTGAATGTTTAAGTCTTATATCAGATCACATAAATGCAATTGAATCAACAAAGTTACTTATGTTAGAATGCATATAATAAACGATGCTTTAACATAATACTTTTTCGTTTCTTGCATTCTGGAAGATGGTAGCACACTTAATCCCAAATGCATCGATATAAGATTTGCTATCAGCGGTTTATAAAGTAGAGCGAGTGTGCCTTACTTATTGCACATATGAGATATCAGTAAAGTTCGTAAATGATATCATGATTGGTATATATAGAAAAAATTATGTACAAAGTTGCATGGTACAGTAAAACCTGTGCTAACAACCTCCTGTATATAATGACCACCTGAGCATGAACCGCAGAACGTTACATGGGAAATCTGTTAGCGTAACGACCACCTGTCTAACGCGACCAGTGAGCGCCATTTTCAAACCCCTTTGTATCTAAACCTATACTAAAAAAAAAAAAACCTGTCCATAACGACCACTTACGCAACCAATCAGGTTCTAACCTAACCGCCAATTACATCACTACACTTATCTCTGTAAAGAATCCAATGATGGGAATTAAAAAACCCAGCTTTTTATTCACATCATTGAAAGAATCAATGAGCTGCTAACCCAGGTGCCAATTATATCACTACACTATTCTCTGTAATCAACCAGTCAGGGTCAAGAGATACAAAAATGCAACAACGGGTTCTTTTAGCCTACTGATAGTTTTGACTAGGTCAGGTCTGTCTTCGGAGACGCAAATGTTGCTCTAAAATCACTGGAGGTGTTCCCATAAAGTCCGACCGGTCGCAACCGTTCGAGTGCGGTTGCGAAGAATATTCTGTCTAAAAATAACGACATCTGCGATCAATGTGTACGACCAGTCGCGCTTAACGAGACCGTACTCCAAGGCTGGGCTCTACCTGCTCTAGTGGAATCAAAATGGTGGAAGAAATTCAACTCTTTACCTGTCTGGATAATCAAATTTTTTTAATCGTAATTCGTAATTTTCGAATTTTCGTAATTTCAGTTTCGAATAATCATCATCAAAACTGCCTAAAAGCATAAACGGAAAGTAGTTCAACCACGTTACCTGCTGGCGACCGGTTAGACTTAATGGAAACGCACTGGATAAGTTCTAAAAATGTTTTGAAGAATCAATTTTCACTAAGAATACAAGAAAGTGCCAACAAAATAACGTAGATTCTTTTATAAAGAAATAAGCGTATCTATTTTTAATTATGTTGAGGATTTGTAATTTTTTTATTCAACCTCTGTGGTTTTGCTGTATATAGTTCATGCCTTGATATTACAAGACATACTAAACTTATGGTGATTTTTTTTGTCTTTCAGGTTACATAAAAGAATCATCTGTGCGTTAGTTGTCACTGTGGTCATTCCCAAGGATAGGCGATGGACGGTACTCATGATTGCGAGGAAAGTTGGTATTAAATGCGAAGCCTTCTGAAATTTTAACTGAGGATTTTCCCCAATAAAAAAGAATTTATTGTTGATCAGTTTGTCCTCAGTAACATGTACAAGGCCTTCTCTTTTGTGACTTGAAATTCGTTAATATAAAAGTTGTTTATTAGGTTTTGTAACATGATTGCATATGGTAAGGAGTATGGCAACGAGGGCTAGATCAGGGGAGTAGGGAGGACCGTTCGATATTGTTTTTTGCCAGGAATTCCTTCAAAACGACTGAGGTGTGTGTGCGGGCGCGTTGTCATGGAGGGAACAGCTAGTCTTTGTTCTTCCACAACTCGGGCCGTTTGCGCGAAATTTTCCTCCAGTCTCTTCAAAAATTCGCAGTAAAAATTCCTGTTGACAATCTGACCAGGTCGAGTAATATAGAAATTCGCAGAAGACGAGAACACGTTACTACACAAGCAGCAATAACTCACAAAAAATGCGACTACAATTACGAAACTTGGCAGTGCTGAGAAGTGCACTAAGAGGTATTAGCGGCAGAATCTCGTACTGTTTTGTTTTGAGCGAGATACTCAAGTTTTCAGATATTTTGGGTACCATCTCATACACCGTGGGAGAGAGCGCGCACACGACTTTTGTTCACAAACTGGGATCGTATGCAACCTATGTCCCGAAAATTAGATGGTTTACTGGGACCACATAGCCCCGTTAATCGTTCCCATTTAGACGTGTGTACTTCCATTAGTTTCGGAGATAGGTGCTCACTGAGCTTTTGCTTGTAGAGGCGCCAGGTTACATAAGACTACGAAATGCTTGTCGTAATGCTATATGGGTTATAATCAGTACAGCCAAGATAAACTTGATACTGTCTCTTTGTTGTAATAATAAACCAAGTTTCTAGTGCCATCCAATAAACAGTTATAAAATTACAAAATGTTGTCATACTTTTTTGGAAACACTGTATATTGCAGAATGGACTCCGAGAAGTATCAAGAAATGTTGGACGATCATTGTTTGGAGGAAGGTTCTAGATTTTGCCGCCCATAGCTCAAAGAATAACAAAGAATGGTTTAGTTGCAGTTCTGTTACTGTTACGAAATGGCCTGCTTGCAGTCCAGACTTAAATCCTTTTGAAAATCTACGGGGGGCAATATCAAGAGAAGTTTTACCGTGATGAACGCCAATTCCAGTCAGCGTTTGACTTGTAAACCGCTATTGCATCCTGCTGGGTTTTTTCAGTGTCAGAGTAGTGTAGGATATTATTCGCCTCAATGAAAACTTCGTTGGATGTTAATTGTGCCATGTGAATGGACTGAACAGCCCCCTCTATTTATGTGAAACACCTTGATTTTGTGATGTTGCTATTTTTTTTTTTTTTTTGCATTCTAACATTTTTTTCAGTTTGTTATTTAAGGAATTCTATCAGCATTTGAATAAAGTTATTATTCCGATTATGCAAATATGAAAAAAATTAAAAATAAAGCCTTGAAACTCAAGCTTTTTATGAAATTAGCTTCCTTCCAGCTCAAGTTGATTTTGATAGGGAAATATTTTTAATTTTTGTTCTGATGTGATAATCTATAGAGAGAGCCCATCATGGCAAAATAATTTACAAATTAATAAACAAGTATTTTCCTTTAAAAGTTTATTTAAAGAATTAATAAACCATTAATTAGTACCATTTGTTTTATTTAACTTTTAAGAAACCAGAAAGAAAACTTCGATATTCGGCTGAATAAAATATTGTTCTAATTCATAATCAAACAATATAGGAAACATTTACTTTTAATAAATACTGAGGATAAATAAATAATAACCAGTAGCAAATGAATCCACTGAAGTCATCCCAAGTTACTTCGTAAAATACGTGTGATAGTCTAAGGTAAAAACGTCTTTTAATACACTGCTTTGCACGGTCTCAATGCCGCGACAACGACAACCGTTCACGCAATTAACGGACTTTGAACGAGGTCGGATTATTGGTCTCTCCGAGGCTGGATGGTCAACCAGATGGATTGCTGTCCATGTGTCGCGGGACGCACGGACGATAGGCCGATGTTGGAGACAATGACGAGAGAAAGGCACACATGCCAGAAGACCAGGCTCTGGGGCCCGGAGAAGCACGTCAGCTCCTACCGTTAGGCGGATACTGCGAACAGCGCTAGCGGGCAGAACCATCACCCTGCGGCAACTGCGCGACAACATCGATTTTCTCGATACTGCCCCAGTGTCAATAGCTACAATACCACGCCGGTTACACGCCGCGAAAATGTCTGCCAGGCACCTGAGCATCGCGCGATACGACTGCAATGGTGTCGTGGACGAGTGGGCTGGCGAATGGAATGGCGCCCGGTGGCCTTCAGCGACGAATCCCGCTTTTGTTTGGATACCGACGACAGACGCGGACGGGTGTGGCGCAGACACTGGAACGTGCCAATGACAATGCATCCGGTAATGCCATCGTGGACCAACACCCGGGATCATGGTCTGGGGTACCATCGGCTACGATACCAGAACGCCTTTAGTCGCCATCCAAGGCACCCTGACAGCAGCACATACGTCACAGAGATTCTGCAGCCCGTATTACTGCCCTTTCTGCACACCCGGCGCAGTCTTTCAGCAGGATAACGCCAGACCGCACACGGCAAACATGAGCATGTCATGTCTGCATGATGTCAATTGCCTGCCATGGCCCGCGAGGTCCCCAGACCTATCGCCAACTGAACACGTGTGGGATATGGTGGGACGTCGTTTAGCATCACCCCGCAAGGGGGTGGCCGTGGCCTGGTTGTCTCGTCGGTTGGCTTGCTGATCGATGGAGTTCAGCAACTTCAGGCGTGGCCAGCTGCTGGCTGGA
The DNA here is from genome assembly GCA_023313115.1 of Rhysida immarginata. Taxonomy (NCBI): domain Eukaryota; kingdom Metazoa; phylum Arthropoda; class Chilopoda; order Scolopendromorpha; family Scolopendridae; genus Rhysida; species Rhysida immarginata. The sequence goes on along the minus strand of JAHWFO010057934.1, from coordinate 2,437,800 downwards.
TGACGGCCAGGGCTTGAGGACCACTGCTGGCGGGACAGCTATTTGGGGCACGGCTGTTGGGGGACTTTAGTCTGACCCATTTGCTGAGTGACCAGTGCTGGTTTTCCAGCAGTTGGTGACAGCCACTGGTTTGTTTGTCCGCCAGCAGCTCTTCCATCATGAAACCCCCCCGTGCTTCGGAGGGCACGTTAAGCCGTCGGTCCCGGCTGCTACTGTCATCTCGTAGCAGTCGTTATTTACTGGGATGGCGCAAAACTCCCTCGTAGGAGTAGGTGCCGCAGATTATCGCTTCGCGATAATCTACCCTCTGTACTAGATCACCCCGCAATCTCCATAAACTGACACAGCAGGTTCACCAGGCCCAAGATGACATTCGCCACTTGTATGATCACCTACACCTGCGGCTGGAACAATGCATCGCCGCTAGAGGTGGTGCCACAACCTACTGATGCCGCTTTCCGTTGGGACACCCTGTACAGACGATTGCAGGTCTTGATTCCATAATGTAATAAAGGTGTGTTCAGATGTATCTCTTGCTGTATACCTACTTTTGGCTCATTCGGATAACTCCTTGTGAGTGGGGCAATTGCATTGCAAAGCAGTGTATTTTACGTGTAGTACAGAAGTAATCGAGCCAGTGTTTATATGGAGGCCTCTTGATAAGGTAAGAAATTTGTTGTTGCACGTTTTTATAAATGATTATGGTGCAATCGCATAATAAATATACAATGTATGTTTAATGTTATTGAATAATTCATTGAAAATGGTAATTCCCATAAAAAGCACGATAAATGTTTTCCCTCGATTAATTTTTTATCGGGCAATAAAAAAAGAAGAAAGGCTATAAAAACTGCTATTTCAAATAGAAGCGAGTGTTGGAAAATGAATTCTATAGCCTCTTTAGGAAGCCAAGAAAAGCTAAGCGAATAAAAGTGTTTGATCTCCGTATTCTTCTATAGAATTGTGCTTCCGCCATTTCAGGAAATAAAATTTGTTAATTGGCCTCCTTTCTCTGCTCAATTCTTTATTAATTTTTATTCACTTATTCTTCGCACTCATTCTGGGTGTGGTCAGAAAATTATCCCCACCATCTCTCATTCAGTTTATTTGTTAATGCCACTCTAAAGCGGCTAATTTTTTTTACGAAACGAGATTTCTTTTGTTCTCATCCTCCAGGTTTCATTCGGTCGTTTTCGTATCTCCTCCCATACCTTCTCATAATATAATTTATTTTCCAAGGAGAGCGCTGTTAATAAAACGCTGAGAACAATGTATTTACAACTTTATAGCGAGAGGTATGCCAAACTACTATCAGGAAATTAAAAATTAGCACGAAATCCAGGAATTGATCGTCTGTGAAAAGTCATCCACATCGTAGAGAGTTAAGGAACAGAAGTACGTGTAGACAAAAACAGTCGCTTAAGTGCTTTTGAAGACTCACCCTTTAAGTTACAGAAGTGGAAATTAAGTTTAAAGGGCGGAGGAGGTAAATTTCTGTTCAGAAAAAAAAACCATTTTAATGTTTGCTGAGAATGAGTCATTATGTTATTAAAACTTTTCACAAAAAAACCTATGTTAAAATGGAATTCCTTGAAGATATAATGTGCATTATTTTCAACCGTTTTTCTAAATATATTTTATAATCATAGTAGGCTATAAGTATAATTTTAGAATTTCAAAATTTATAATAGTCGTTTCAAATATGATAATATACAGGGGGAATACAAAAGTCTGAACCCCCCCTTTTATTTTTTGAACCGAAGCAGATATGTCAATTTTGATGAATCCAATGAATAGGAAGTTGTGGGTGGTCTATCCCATGGTGCACTTTTCATCATCCCAAATATGCAAATTAGGACACATTCAAAATTTATCTCAAAAACCGTAAGGGATAGAGAAAAAAACCCAATTGCAAACTTGTTCAGCATAAAAAAACAAACAAAACAAAAAAAAATCATCCAAATTGGACCAACCAATCACCCACAATCACGTGGTGAACTGTTTGTAGCTTACAAAGAGTCACACTGCACAAACAAGTTACTTCAAACAGTTTAAAAATTACACAATATTACACAATGCTTAGATATTACACAAGGTATTTTTCACACCTTTAACAATGAAATATAAGGTTTATTAGAAATAAAATTCAAACAATTTGCAATATTATTACTTGGTCTAATTCAGCGAGTACAAATGAGTCAGGATACACACATTTCAAATACAGGACACAAATACAAATATTACCAAAAAAAATTTACAAGATACTATATGTACTGAATTACCTATTGTAATACAGTGATCATGTGCCCACTGTTCTCTAGGTTTTGACTTTTTATATGGCCTCAAATATTGTGTAAATCTGCCCCACGTTTCCTACGAAAACTTCCCCCATCGCCATGTTTTAATTAAAACTAAGCCTCTAAGATTTGTTCATAAGGTTTACAATCAACTCAATAACTTAGAACAACCGCAAAAGAACAGTCTAACAGGATATGCAATAATTAGTTAAGATGATATTTAATTATTTATTATTTATTTATTTTAATTAAATAAATCTAACAAGGCTTCTGGGGGTCCGGTATGGTCATAGACCGACATGTTGTTTACCCAGAGCACTTAAAATTAATACATGAAACAAGATTGATAAACCTTACAATTAGGATAAACAATTCGTGGCAGAATATAATGCATACTATAGGCTAACCATTTCAAAACGAAAAAAGAAATAAAAAGCCTAATTGAAGGATTGGTTTAGTAAACAAATAACAAAAAATAACAAACAGATCAACGTTACAAGTAAATAACTAAAGTTAAATAAATTGGGGCAGAGAGGCAGAAAAGGAACAGCTGGAACAGTTAACGCTAAACAGTGTCAGCCATGCTATTTAAAACCAAAACAAGCCACTTCCTCAACACTAGAATCAGGGTATTTCTATGAACATTACTAAATTTAAAGTGCAAACATGATGAATTACAAGCTCTTAGTACAAGCTCCAGATGTACAAGCGCAGTACCTACGTAAACATACCAATTTATTAAGTTTAAAAATGGTATACTGAAAATTTAGAAATAATTACAGATATTATCATATTTGTACTTTAAAAAAAAGATTGAAACCAAGCATTCCAAATAAAAAATATTATTATATATTTAATGTATTGTTAAAAATGTTACTTTTAATCGACAAAAAAATTACTAATCTTAAGCAGTATTTTGTTACTAAGATAAACAAAAGTCCGTCTGGAACACTAGAAATGAAATCAAAGACAAAGGCACACCAAATAATTAAGGAAGTTGACTAAAAATATGGATTTTTAATAATGAACGAAACTTTGAGTAAGGTGACAAAAGTCTTATTTCCGGAGGTAGTTTTGCACAATATTCAACCCCAGCGTGCGACAAATTCATAGTACGGTATTTATGTTTAGAAGCAGGCAAATAAATGTCAAATGCCTGCCTGGTTGAATACTTATGTCTATCTTGGTTCATTGTAATGTTTATGCTTGATAGGATCTGCAAGAACGGATTTTGGATCTTATAAATAAAAGAGCAGATCTGCATCGTATAAATTTGCTCGATAGTTAAAATTCCCAATGATGAAAAATTATGTGATATCGGGGAATTTTTAGGGACGTTCAACAGCGTACGAAGAAACCACTTCTGTAGTTTCTTAACTCTAGAAAGATTGTAGGCAGAAGTAGAGCCCCCAAAAATGGTACAGTAACATAGGTTCGAATGGATACACGAGTAATACAACAATATTAAGGCATTTACTCATTGTATAGTAATTTAACGGAGTAGAATAAATGAAATAATTAATAAAAGTAAAATTGGTTTTCATCAATTGCTCTCATATATTGAAATATGATCGAAATGATTCAACACATTGCGTGATGTATTTAATCTTTCCAGAATTCTGCTTCTGATGCAAAAAGATGGATATTATAAAACGAAATAAATATAAGATATCCTATAATAGTTTTAGGATCGTATAGGATAGTTCTAAACCTTTTATATGGTTATTACATCTGAAATATTTTAAAATATAAGTAATTCCTGAGAAACATAGATTTTTTGAATTCAATATGAGGTCAATATGCCTTCATATCAACTTAAAGAGAAGAAGATGATACCGGTGTCAGGTCCAAAAATAAAAATTTGGAGAAAGCTTCTTATCGTTTTGTTTATTTTTGAGAGCAACTGAAATTTAACTCATTCTATCGGCGACATCTTTCTGAATTTTCAAGATATTTGCTTGGACTTTTTATGAAAGTAGCTACATACATTTGGTAATAAATTATGCAAAAAGCAATTTGGTAACGCTTGCGCATGCGCAGTTAAACATTATTTAGTAAAAAAATGCTTTTATTTCATCAAATATTTAATATTTTAATATTCTAATTGCAGGGTGTTGTCTCTACTGTAGTATGTCAAGTTTCCTGAAAATGGGTTGCATTGGGTTTGAAAATCCTGCATGGTATAAACAAAAACCTTACAAAAATTTTCTATTTTTTTAAAGAAACCTTTATATCTCCATGAATATACGTGCTATCATCATACAAATGAATACAGAGAAGGAAAAGAAGCCTCATAATCATATGCTACAGCGCATTTCAAACATTAAATTTTAGAGGGTGATTCAAAACATTATTTTTTGTTCAATTTGTTGCTGTCCCCTATTTGCCTTTGGGACAAAACCTTCGCTGAAATATATGAGGTTTAACATGCTCTTTGCAACCCTGAAGTTTCAGGATAATTCCTCAAGTATTTTGCTAGATATTCGACAAAACGTCGAAATCGAAAGGTGTTCCTATTATTCTGTCCACCCCTTGTAAATTAATTATGTTGTGGAATAAGAGATTTTCTTGCATTACTTTATTATATTGTAAAAAAATGAAAATTGAACACAATAGTGATAATAGAAGATATTAGAAGACGTTTTATATGCAAACAGCATAGGATATCCTCTATCCGAAACGTCAACATTTTTTCAGGGTCTTATCACCGTGCGCTCAAGTTTCATTTTTTATTCCAGGGTTCTTGTGTCTCGTCCTTCTTTTCTTCTACATCCGTTATTTATTATATTGTGAATAATATCCGATGTTATATGGTAATATAGTACTTTGATGAGCTTAATATATGTTATGGGAGTTTGTTGCATGATTGTTAATTTGTCTATTGCCATATATATGTTGTGTTCGGCACAGTTCGTGAGTTTGCAGTTTATTATTAACGCATGTCTAATTTCAAATGGGAGTGCATTCCATTCGTCGATTGCAATGTAAGAGACGATTCGCTGCTTGAGTAGGGAAATTACCATTGCGCTTTCGATTTTGTATTTTCTGGTAAAAATAGAGAAATATAGCTATGATTTATTAATAAGAGCAATTCAATCATGTAATTAACTCTTATATAAACTTCTTATCATACATTAAGTTATAAATAATAGGATATTTCCGTTGAAAATAGATTAAAATCGCACCTTTTTAATCATCAGGACCATGGAATAAAATTCTTTTCACTGAATTTATTTAAATTAAATTTTATTGAATGTGAATGTAAAAATTCCATTTAGTAATTAAAAGCTAATTACAAATTAAGGAATTTTCCGGAACCGAAATTTTGGACTCCTTCGTTTCGCTTTCAGACTGATATTGGAAATTTGAACGTAAGAAACTAAAGAAAGAGCAAAGTCTTAATATTGTCTTTGAGCAGAAGATGTTGCTCCTTCATTTCGAAGGTTACAGCAGAAAGTTGGAAAGAATGACCGAAACGACCTTTTAATGACGCCGCAAAATCATGCCATTCTTCATGTCGAAGCATTTCATCTTATTGAAAGTAACCCGGCTCGGGGTATGCAATCGCTTTTAAAGAGCAGCAACGAAAAGCTATTTTTAATATGGGAATCTGAAATTAATTTTTGATATCTCCGTAAGTGAAATTTATTTCACTTCAGGTGAAGTGGATAAAATTAAACAGGAAGAAAACTTCTTTATTTCTCCAGGGACTCCCAAATGTCATGAATAATTCGACTTTTAATCTTAATTCCACATTGTAATTCGAGTTAATGATTAATAGCTTAATGCGTTTTGTGTAATTAAAATAAAGGGGTCTTTGATACAGGAAAGTAATGAGTTACGAAATGTCCATTGCTAAAAATTTTATTATTGTAATACAATTTTCATATTATACTGAACGCAAATTTGGTTAATTTTTTTGCCTTTTCCTTTTGAAAAAACGTATCTGAAATGAGAACATGCATTTTTAATAAAAATTATTGTTAATTAACTTTCATTTACCATCATGAGTAAATACAATTCATTTAGTTCGATGATTAAAAGAGTGATTTTATAACGTCTGAAATTGCTATAAATATAATTAAGTTTTTTTATAACCGAAGAAGAATTTCCAGTTTAATCCTTGTAAATATAAAGAAGTTCCTAAATATATAAAGTGTTCAGAAAGTACACTTCCATTCACATCAAAGGCGTTTTAAAGTTCGCCTTTCCATTCACATCTGTTTATAGTTAGGCGTTTCAAAGTTTTTGTTTTTATGTCTTTATTATGGGTGCTTTAGAATGCAATGTTATTACATCGCTAATAGTTTTCCTATTGATGACAGAGACCTGATTCCAATTGATTTAGGGATGTCCAAACCACAATCCGTATTCTAATCGAAATATGATACAAAAGATAAAAAAATAATAATTTACTTCCATAATTCATTTATAATTCCTTTAAACACAAAAATAAGCAAAACTAAAAAAAAGACAACAAACATTTCTCTTCAAACCTACAAATGTAAAATTATAAAAAATAAATAGAAATTTAGAAATACGTCCCTTCACAGAATGTTGTAAAATTTATCATTCAATATGTAAAATTTTCAAAATTGAATGATAAAATAATAAGAATTCCAACTTAAAAACAATTTACTCACAAATAAAGATATAATTACAGAACTTATGAAGGAACTCGACATACAGTCCCTCAGAAGCCACATAAAGTGGAGCTCATGTTTCAGTTGACTTATCGACGTCTTCCTGGATTTAGTGTAAAGTTGCAATTTCATCAAGTATTCTTTGTGTCAAATAGTCCGTAGACTTTGAAGGGATTTCATAAGGGATTATGTGGCTTCTGAGAGATATGTCGAGCACTCCTTCATTAGTCCTTTAAGTACTTCTTTATTTGTTATTAAACATGGTGTTACTTATGTTCGAATTATTTTGATTTTGAATTTTGTTTAGATGCTTTAGGTATAGTTTAATATTTGTCAAATAAAGGGAGCAGGATGGCTTCCTGAAATACTAGTACGAGGGTTGTTTCTTAATCTTTGGAAATCTCGCACGCTCGTAGCAGTGTGCATTCGCACAGACTCATAGCATCCCTTGTGAACATGCAGACACATTTATAGCCAGGGCGTTGTGTGTGTGTGTGTGTGTGTGCGTGTGTGTGTGTGTGTGTGTGTGTGTGTCGCATGGTGTCATTAAACTGTTTAAGATTCTTGAGATTCCCGCCGACTGCGGAATACGGTCGGTTATCCGTTTTTTGAGAGCAAGAAACACGACAGCAGCGGACATGCATCGCTATATCAGTAAGGTGTAAGTACCTAATGCAATGGACCAGTAATGTGGCTGCTCCACGACATTGCAATACCACACTCAGCTCATACGTAAGCTCTAATCAGATCTTCTGATTGGGAAAAATTTGACCACTCTCCTTACAGTCCGGAGCTCGCGTGCGGAAAGGAGTTTCTCGGCAGCCTGCGTTTCAGCCCGCAAAACTCAAGTTGTGGAAAGTGATACTGCTTTCTAAACACATGCAAAACAATAGAAATAGAAGAGAATGGTTGTGTGGCGAACAAATAGCAGCTTACAAAGGCCAATTAGGAAAAAAGTAATACATAAAAAATAAGCCGTCACCTTGGGTTAAAAATTTATGTTTTGTGTGGAAAGTCTGGGATTGTACACAATTTGATTCTATATTTCGAGGAAGGACATACAGAAGCATTTGGGCAAAGAGGAGCAGCTGTTTTAACTTTAGCTTCAGTCTAGAAAGTGGATTTTGCGTGTCATATTCCACTTCGTGGTTATTTGCAACTCCTGGTTGCAGTACAAAAAAGCTGCAGACACCCTGAACATCCCAAAAAATATGCCCTTACTTCAGCTCAGAACGGAAACAGCTGAAGCGCTGATGTTTGTTGGGATTGAGACTATAAAAAGAAAGAGCGGACGACCCATCACTTGAACGTTTGCCTGGATATTGATCCGAAACACAAGACGGCAAGCAAGATATAGACGCCATGATGATGACCAAATTGGTTCTTTTATCTGAAAACAATGGTGTATAATGGAAGACTGTAAGAGAAGAAATTATCCAAGAAACTGTGGACACAATTATCAAACAAAAGACGACACCAAACCACAAATTATTTTGTCGTTTGATTGGAAGACTGTAAATTTATGAGCACAGAAATGTGTTTAAAGTGTAATGTCTTCCTATGTTTTACAAAGAACAGGAACTGTTACACAACATATGAAAATTTCCATTTCTTTGAAAATAAGCTAAAGAAAACATTTTTGCTATTTTGTTATTTCATCAAAATTTACCATTTCCTAGAAAAAAAGTTAAAGAGAAAATTCTTGTTATTTTGTTATTTTCATCATGCTTTTATTTCTTTATACCTTGATCTCTGAAACCTTTCGCAGAATAATTCCGTTTAATCCATTTGCGCACTGCGTTCTATTTATAGCACAAGGAAAATTTCCTATTTCCAAATATTAAACACGTCTGATAGAAATATGTCATTAATACAATAAATCAGTGCGAAAAAATTTGGCACCTGTACCCCCTTCAGACACAGATCTTAAATTCGATTGTATATTTTATTTTTTCATTTATTAGGAGCTTTAGCATAAAAGCTACTTATAAGAATGCGCCCTTGGTCTGTACGTTTACCGTTGCTCGGCCGTATCAACTTTTCACAATATTTCGTGGACCCCTTCAAGTCGAATTCACGTGCTAAAACAGTGAGTGTAAAGAATATAAAGATAATGGCATGTCATATAACAATCGATTTGTCAAGAAGGAATACATTTTTACTTTCTGTTCATCTTTTAAGCATTACTGACATCGGTGCGCGCACGTGAAATCGCTTTGACGACGCACGATTGCTCAAGTGCTTATTAAGTAGCGGAAGAATGGAGCTACTTTTTGGTTTTATAAAGTCAGTCCGTCCTCTTCATAATTTCTACATTTTTTGAGATAGAAGGTTGAAATTCGGAATGTAGCTTACTATGGGCATGCCCATCGGCACTATTTAGTTTGGTTTTGATTGGTACAATGGGGTCGGAATTACGGGGGTGGGATTCAGGAAGGGCAACATATCTGTGTGCTATTTAGGTACGTAAAGGCGTGAATTTCGGTAGCCAGATTCCTCTAGGCAAGAATCTACAGTACTATGAAGTCTAGGCCCAATTGTTCCAGGGGGGTCGGATTTGCGGGGGTGGCAGTCAATTGGTCCTTAGAACTATGGCAACATATGACATGTTATATATCATACGTTCGGAAATGATGAAAAAGGAAAGAAGATACAAGGATTTTTACATTTTATACATACTACGTTCGAGAAAATCAATTTTTTTGATTAAAAAACTTGGGGAGAGGTAAAAAGTACAGATAGAGGGGTAAAAATAGATGACCGCAGGATCTGCCACTTGCCTTCCCCTACTCGGGGGGGGGGGGGGTTAATTTCTTTTTAATAAATGTATAAATGTATTTCTGCTTGACTGCTAAAGCTCCTCCTTGGAATGTTTACAAGATTTTATTATAACTTTATATATATAGCGCACTTTCCGTCTGTTTGTTTGTTTGATTGTTTGTTACTCCATAACTTCTAAACCGGGTAACCCCCGAGGTTAAAATTTTGCACAGAGGATCTCGAAGACCCGGGGAGTGACTTACGCTAGGTCCCGTTCACATCCGATCTCACGTTGGCCTCCTACGCTCTTCTAATCGATATTCAGATGGTAACAATCTCAAAAAAATAGGAGATATCTCACCAACAAAATGCACGGACCAAGAAAGCTAGGCAAAGTTTGGGCCAACAATCGGCAAGTTGTTTTTTTTTATCAACAGTTAGTTGTTTGTGTTTCTATGTTGTATCAACAAGCGGTAAAACTTTTGGGGCCCTTATACTGAAGTTAGGAGCCTCAATTTTAGAACCCTCAAAATTTACTGCTATTTGATTTGAATAATTAAAGCTTCCTTCCATAAAATAAATTGACTTACTTTCACTTACTTCATTAATTATCTGTTAAACGATAATTTTGTCTATTTTTTATAACTTTCGGGGTCATATGGTTTGTTTTTTTATAACATTCGCATCCCGGGACCCACGCGGCCGCTTAGTCCACCTACCGTTAAACCCGCCACTGTCTATATCTATAACATCGGTTGTCTGTTTGTGATCGTAAATGAGAAATAGTAGAAAGGCGGCAGAGAAAGCAGCCTCTTTCGGCGCTGTATCGGTTTCGCCCACGCACTGTTTTGCTTCAAGTGATGAATGCCCAAGTTTGGCTTCAAGATATCGAGAACAAAGTGCGAATTCAACAATAGATTATCAATCAGTGAATAACCCACCTCAGAGTGTTGGAATTGCAGAGCACACAGACACAAATGATGGGAAAATGGAATTAGATAAGTCTAATAAATAATATTATCAGAAAATGGAAAATTAATCAAATATTATTTATTAGAAACAAGCGATCATGTACATTCATGAAGAAAGAAATCAAGCCTTATAGAAGGAAATGAAGCCGGCTATCGAGCACCAGATGAAGAGGAGTCGGCCACGATTCCGCGCAGTTTTCGAAATCGTGCGAATTTTCAGCAAGTGGCCAACAACCGGGTTAATGTAGTTGCATCGGAGTAGATGCATTAAATCGAAACTCTCCTTGCATGCAAGATAGTCATTGCTCTAAAAGCTATCCTAGCACTCTGGTAGAGCAAACTATAACGGGAGAATATGGGTATCCATTGTATCGTCGAAGTTCACCACATTAGGGCGAGTTCACATCTAAAGTATGATTAGGTTGCCAAGAAATTATTTAGGCTAGGAACGTCATTCGCGTGTAATTTTGTAATTGTTGAATATTTAGATGAACAAATGATTTTTAAAGTCAATTTTTATGATTTCTTATTCTATATCGGTTATTAACAAGTTTAGAATAAGTCCATCTGCAGTAATGAACGATACTTTTTTTTTAAATAAGGGCTTTTACCATAAACATTTCAAATTATCTTCTCTTCCCATGGGCCGACTGTGGTAAAACAAAGCCTACATGTTGCCACAAGCTCTTCCAAACTCAAGTATGTTGCGAGCGAAATAGGAGAACTAAGCCACAGCCAGGGCTGAAGAAACGTCAGATCAAAGTGTTGTTTTATTTTCATTCTATTTCTTCCTCTTTCGAAACCACATGCATTATTCTACACATATGTAGAAGTCGGATAGAATCTCAGATTTAAAAATATAGAGAAAACAGTTTTTCTTTAATCTGTGGTAGAACTGCTAGAAGGCCATAGTTAGAAAGCGCCATGTATTGGGAGCATTTTAAAAGAATTCTTTTCGGTTTTTCAATATGATTTTTACTGTATTAATTCTAACCTTTTTTCATGTGTTCATTTTCACTGTATATTCACGTTCAGATATTGCAAAATTTCATCAAAAAGGAGTCCGAGCAACGCCGGGTATATCAGCTAGTTTATTATTTTTCTATTGTATTGTATATTAAACATAACTAGCAGTTTTTTATTTATTAAAAAAATTTTTTTTTTTTTACATGTATGGTTACATTTTTATCGAAATATACAGGGTGGACCAAAAAAAACTCGCCACTGAAAATATTTAAGTCCGAGGACAATAGATTTTGCAACAACAGGTATATTCAACAATAGGTTTATTCAACAGTACGATTCTTCAACAGTAGGTTTATTCAACTGTTATTTGTCACCCATTCACAGCACACCTGTGTTGATTAAACCTATCGTTGAATAAACCTATTGTTGAATAAACCTACTGTTGAATGTACCTATTGTTGCAAAACCTGTCGTCCTGGGACTTATAAATTTTCAGTGGCGAGTTTTTTTTCGGTCCACCCTGTATGTATTTTTAGAAAATCAATAGTTTTTATTCATGTCATTTACTTAAGTATGAAATTTTACAAAACAAAAAAACACTGCATTTTGACAAGGTACGTCGAAATACAAGTTGGAAACATATGTTACCAAGGTAACCGAAGTGGTTAAAAAATTCGTGAGTGAAGGGGCTAAACTTTCATTGTTATGAACGGAAAAAAGATGAAAGAAAAACTGGGCGTGTCTAATTAAATTCCTAATTTCAATTGTTAGACATTGATGCTAAATAAAATTAACAATGTTTAACAATTGAAATTGGAAATTTAACTGGACACGCCCAGTTTTTCTTTCGTTGGACAGAGTATAGAGGAAGATTAAAATTGTCCTATCAAATAATGATGCAGGCTTTTACACAAGATTTGGTTGAAAGAGATAAAGAAAAAAAAAGCTTTCAAAAACAAATCACAGCTGAACCTACATATTTAACAAGATAATTGGTATGTTTGGTAATAAAGAAAATTTCCTAAGGAACACTAAAATCATACACAATCTAAATTAAGGTTATATGCCAAAGTCAATTCTAGTTTATTCAAGGCTTATTTTTTTTATTCAGGATATCCATTGTTATTTTAAAACAGCCTTTCGGCTTTTTTCTTTGTTATCTTCTCCAGTGATAAAAACGGACTTGAATACCCTTTTAGCACGATTTCTTTAACAACGCACTTATGTGATCGCTTTGTTAAGCTTTTTGTCTATAGAGGAGAGAGAGTAAAAGAAAAAGGTGAAAGTGGATGGGAGAAGTGAATGAAGACCATAGAATGAAGATGTAAGGGAAAAGAATGAGCTAATAGCTGCAGGAAGGAAGGATGGTGAGGAGTTAGTGCGTTAAAAAGAAGAGTCTGGGATCGGTGTAAGCAAAAAAAAGCAGAATACGAATAGAGAAAAGATACACGGAATTTCTTTGGATCAAAGTAAATAACTATAACGGATAAACTTGTAGGAGTTTCTTTTTTCAATCAACATGTATTTACATTTAACATTCCTTTCGCATAATTTGGTAATAAACTTAATCCGTTCTTCTAACTTCGAAAATTTACGTCTATTACAAAGTAGCCTTTAATCCTTTTGTATTAGTGACGCATTTTTTTAATAATCAAGAGATTGAATATGCGCCTGGAAATATTAACTAGTGGAAATTACAATTTTTCAACCTTGCATTACTTCTAAAAAATAACAACACTTCTCACTTCTTTTCATAAATGTTTTCGTGGCAAATTCGTATGTGTCACGTAATAAAGACTAGGTTGAAGTGCAAATGTTCTTTGTGACAGAGCGATGGGGGAGACGATGGAACTGTCTCAAACATTTGAATAACAATGTGATTGTAAAGAATCTAATAATGATAAATATGGAAAAATATTAAATATATTCTTTCTAAAGCGAAAACTTCACTCGAAGAAAATTCAACCTTTTTTCCAAAAGGGAGCTGATTAGATTCACTTATTGATATTCGTCATTAGATTTTTTAGAGGATCTGATAAAGGGAGAACAAGATTAAATGAATAAAACGATCTTTACAATGAGAATAGAAGTTGAGAAGAATAGAGTTCAATAACAAGTTTGAATCATACATAGCAACGCAATGCTGCCAAGCCTAACTATCTCCTTGGAGTTTGTTGTTCTCGCTGGCATTTGAATCAGCAATCCGTCCGTCTGCTTTTCTGATCCCGATAGTTAGTAGGAATCGGAACACTCCCTCCAGGATTTGTGTGCAGGAAACTTGGTGAAACTTCTCTTGGGAATGTCGAGGAGAAAACCTTTTGGCTAGCAATAGTCCGCCCTTTGTTTTAGATAGAATTTCCTTTGCTTTGTCTTGGGGCCTCCGCTCGTCTCGAACATAAGCGCAAGTTAAATTAAATTCTTAGGAATGTTTGTTATTAAGCTTTCAAACTTGAGACGTACCTTCTCTTATTCGATAAGTTCGTTTAGATGTGTAGGATTGTCCTCGAGGATGACTGAATTTACTTCTCCATTCGTGGACATCGCAATTCTCCCCATACAAAGAGCTGCTTTTATGTTTCTCCTTTCTTTGGACAACACTACTTTGAAACTGGGTAGGATGCTGAAAATTACCTCGATCACGTGCCATATCAACAAACCCACATGTTTGCCACAAGATCGGGTTAGCCCTCTATTTTCCTCAGTAATTGGATAATTCTTTTTAAAAGTTAACTAAATCAAATTATCAATAGTCTGTTCGCTCTTCCATTAAATTACTTTAGTGCTCTTTTTAATACAGTATTAACTCAATTTTGTAAATTTTGTTTCGTCGTGGTCATACCAAGAAACTCTTCCCAGCTCACGAGAAACCTCTCGGGAATAGGGCCCAAAAGAGCCACACCAAATTTCAGTCGAGATTATGTAGTTACTTCTGAATTCAATGATGATAATCAATTTTCTGCTTCATTTTTTTGCTTTTAAATGGTTCTGTCTTTATTTTCTTCCGACAGTATAAAATTTATGCTAAAAGAATAACAGGACAATTATAAAAATTACTTTCAACATTGCGTGACAAAATATTTATTCTGAAAATGCATTCTGTGATATATAATCAGCTGTGTGCGGAATTTTATTGACCGATACTTCGTTTTGCATAGCGAAGAGCTGAGTGTGATAACGTTGAACCTGGCATTTTTTTGCGGCACTTCCACACCATTAGGAGTTTAGGTAGGGGCGCCAAACTGTCTTATGTAATATTTTCATGTTATAATCTTCAAAGTGGTTCATTTTCTGCGGATTTTTACAGAAAAACGACTGTCACCATTATTCAGAAGTACGCATGACTGAATTTTGGCGAGACTTTTTAGTTCGAATCCAATATTTTTCTTTGTCAGTATTTTATAAAGTATGAAACTTTACAATTTTAATTACAATGCAGTATGCTCTGTAGTTTCCTTTAGGCAATGCCCATTCATATTTGCAATCTCTTTACTTTTTACTCTTATCTTTCTAAAAAGAAATCCTCATTAACCCCCTTGCTTAACTGTAGTCTCTGTTTTGCTATTTATAACCCCTCTCTTCCTCATTGTCTCCAATTCACTGACTTCTCAATACCCTCTGCCTCTGCACCTGCTAACCCACAAATTCCTACATCACATTTCATTTTCTGCTCTTCATTCAATTCTCTCACCCATTTTCTCTTTCTCCTTCCATTCAATCCCTCTTTTCATGTCTCTTTTCTCTCCCCAATCCTCCATGTAACTCCCAAGCATAATTTTCATTTGGATTTATTTAACCTTAAAATAAATTGATCTAAAATATTTTAAACATATGATCTACAGTTCTATGAAGAATGTCCTTAGATTTCAGCGTTCCATCAACGGCTAGACTACTTTTCAATGTGAATTTATCTCATGATCATCTTTTTTGCAGCTGTTTCAATTAACTCTTTAGACATTTACTTGCCTTCCTCTTTGTTCTACCCACATACCATTAAAAAGACCCATCCCACATGATCATCCGTTTTAAAACGCCCATCTTCCAAACCGCCAATCTCCAATTTCTCCGCAGATACTTACCAATTTAAACCTCTTTATAGGTTAATAAAAAAAATATTGAACATTTTAGAAAGTAATATAAGATCCATTACTCCACTTTATAAATGCATTAGTTGATATATTTGGTAATTTCCAGTTTTTTCATAATTCATTATCCACATTTTCCCCCATTATCTTTTGAATATTCAACTATCACAAATTTAAGATGTATGAATTAATATTGTTTCTTTTTCGCTTTCAAGGAAATTTGCAAGAAAATTTCCAAAGAGTTTTTGTTGTGTATTTTTTAATAGTTTGACAGTGGAAGTCTTAAAAGAGGGGATGGACGATGAATAGCTAATAATAATGATGATTTCTTCCAAAACAAAAGAAAACACAAATACATTAATATACATACGGAGTGCCCAGTTTAATAGGAACACCCATGACTATGCAAATCCGTTGGCATAGCAATTACAGTGTATAAGTTTGTCATGTGACAGTCTGTAACAATATAAAGCGAGAATATACCTGTCAACTGCAAGTAGTTTGACCGTCACCATAATGAAAACAAAGGATCTGAGCGACTTCGATCGCGGGATGATAGGTGGTGAATGGCGAAGTGGACTGAGTATTTCCGAAACCGCACGTTTTCTAGGCTTTTCCCGAATAACCAATTCAAATGTTTACCAGGACTGGTTAAACAACCAAAAACAACCAGCCAGAGACAAGCCTGTTGTAGCAAACGATTCGTCGATCCAACGGATGAGCGGTGGATGGGAATGCTTTTTCTTGCGAATAGAAGCGTCACGACTCGTCAACTAACCGTGGAGTGCAATACTGGACCGCAGAATAACATCTCTGAACGTACCACACGCCGTACATTGGCAAGGATGGGCAACAACAGCCGTCGAACAGTCAGGGTACGTTTGATCTCCACCCAAAACCGCAAAAAAGTCTACAATTTGCCCGTGATCACCAACGGATGAATCCCGTTTCCTATTGCACCATGGAGATGGCCGACGCAGAATTTGGAGACAACAACACAAAGCGATGGACCACTCCTGTTTGGTTTCCACTGTTCAGGCTGGTGGAGCCTCTGTAATGGTCTGGGGAATGTTATCCTGGCATACGCTTGGTCCGCTGATACCTGTAGAACAACGCCTTAATGTTCAGGTATCCCTTCGTCCACGTTAATCCCTTCATGGCTACTGTGTTTCTCCCATCGAAAGATAATCAGAATCCTCCGTGTCACAAGGCTCCTATCGTTATGGAATGGTTCTAGGAGCATGATAATGAATTCAACTTACTCCTCTAACCACCACAGTCCCCGGATTTGAACACAATCGAAATATCACACCATCTTTTGGTATGAGCTGGAACGGTTTATTCGAGGCTCAGTAGTTGCGTGATCGCCTCTGATGCGCGTGGACGCGGGTTTGACCCGGCCGAGGACGAAGAGGATTTTTTCAGGGTGAAAATCCACAGATCACGCACTTCCTTCGGAAGGAAAGTAAAGCCTTTGGTCCCGTGTAGTCGTTTGCTGGCTGCACGTTAAAGAACCATTGCGAGGCAAAATTTGCAGCCCCTATAATGCCGTCCTGAAATGACCATGGCAGTTGAAAAGGACGTTAATTCCAAGCAAATCAAACCAAACCAACATCCAATAAGCCTCAACTCGGAGCAGCTGTTGCATCCGCATGGACAACATCACGGAACAATGCTTTCAGCGGCTAATTGAATACATGCCACGGCGAATTCGTGCTGTTATAACTGCTAGGAGTGGCGCAACACAGTACAACACAGTATTGGGGGGGGGGTTCCTAATAAACTGACTACGCAGCTTGAAAGATCAGGATAACTTAATAATGAAAGTTCAGTTCTCCAATGGCAAACTTGTAGCACACAAACTGATTAGCTTGTCAGCCCTGCCTTGGATACTAAAGTTCAACGACACTGTAGCACAAGGAATGAACACAAATCCACTAAAGCAGTTCAACGGTTCTGAAGAACGCAGTCACACCAATTTGTGTTCCCTTGACTATTTCTTTTTAGGGAAAGTGCTCCTGCTTTAAATAAACTTATGTGAGAAAATAAGCATTAGCAAATGTAACGATTATTGCACACAAGCTAAGCCTAATGAGCAATCCTTTAATACACGTCGCCCGATAGTTTGTGGCCAAATAGTTAATAAACCTCCACGGACGCACTGGTTGAACTTCTTAATAGTTAACCACGTAGTACAGTGAAGCCCAGGTTGTTTCTAACATATGCGTTAAACCCATACAGCCACAGTCCAATTAAATGAGCATTACGTTCATATTGCTGCCAAGTAATCTCACTAAAAATGTCTCTAGGAACAGTTGTATGCTTGCTCATCCTAATTTTAGCATGAGAGAGAGACCATATGGAAGACGATACGCAATAGACTTTACGTTCTCCAAGCTAGTTTTCGCTTTTCCTCGCTTCCCGCTGGCTGCCGAATGTTCAACGTCGCCGTAGCTGCTTACTGACAAACGCTACCTCCTTCTCCTCTCGGAAAATCTTTGATGTTTTCTCAATTGCCCTAGAGCTCTCTTAACCACCCCTGTTTACTATCCCTCCATCTTGTTTTCTCTTTTTCCGGAAGTCCTCTCTTCTTCAACTTTCTTTTTCTCCTTCTCCTGATGTCGCTTCTTCTCATCCAGTCCGCGCATTTGTCCGTCGAATTGTTGCGGACGACGTGTGTCCTCGTCACGATGATTCCGATTAGCCGAAATACGTGATAGTTTTGTTTTCCCGAGACACTTTGATGTTGCTGTATAAACACACAGGATTTTTACAGAAAAAAACAAATGTTTGTGACGGTATGAAAATAGGATTAACACAGACGAAATTCTGCTTGCTGAGTAGCCTCTGTATCAATTTTGTTCCTTACAAGTGGAAAATAAATGTCAACCTTTTGCATTTGGAAATGTTTGCGTCTCATTTTGAGCAATCTGTTCAACCGATTATTATGCAGTTTTTAATTGAGTTCATAATTGCATGTGGAACATTTTTGAATGTCAAGATTGGCATATTTTTGAAAGTCAAGATTGGCATATTTTTGAAAGTTCATCTTTTACGAATTATGAGATAAATGTTGTATGTGTCCTAATTTGCATAAACAAGTCATTCAACAGATAGCTCATCCACAACTTCCGAATTGTTGGTATTAAAAGATTTTTTTAATATTTCACAATAATGATCAAATTATTTGAGAGGTTTACACTTTTCGATCAATCCGTATACTTCTGTTCTACACGAACTCACCAAACAGCAGCAGAAACGCGTCTTGAAACCAAACTGTTTTCCCTTTCTGCATCAGATTCTTGATGGGTTGATAAAAAATATTGGGCTTTTAGTAGCAAGAACAACGGAGTGTCTCAATAAAAAAGAACCACCAAAACAAATGTCCAAATCCGATTTTTGTGTGGAGGACTGACAAAACTTGGGCTATAAGATTTGTTCACCATCTGGCCAAACAATCACAACTGACATGTGTTAGCTTCAGCTGACTGAATGCCACCAAAATTTAAACAAATAACTATCGTTTGTCAATCGTTTGGGTCTCATATTCCTTCACCAACTCTTTGTATTGGAAACGTGCAGAAAACTACATCTTTGAAGTAGCGGTCCTAGCTCATTTTGCGTGTTCAGCGAATTGACTTCAGCAAACGTTCACTTGTTTCGTCATTTGAACCACTTCTTGAGTGGCAAAATGTGCATTAACCAGGATTATGTGATTCATGGGATCAGCGATTTCTTAGATCGTAGTGATGTCAGGTATGCCATCGCTGCATTTTTGGAATGAAACCGTGTTGGGCATCGTGTATTGCTGCCGAGGAAGATATTTTTCTAAATAATATATCTTTCTCCGTCTTTTACTGCTGTGTCTCTTATTTGTGTCAGAATAATCCATTATTTATGAAACACCCAACATTTCTAAAATTGGTTTGTGAATATTTTTCCTTCAGATAGAAGACAAATTCACTTCTGTTCTTCTTGATTTGTTGAAGATTTAGAAATTTCGTTCTATTTGTATTGCTCCGTGCTTCCATTTTTTATCGAAGAGTTTAAATTCGTCAATAGGAATTATGTTCCATATTTAATTTTACTCTGTAAATCAATTCAAATTTATATAGTGTTGGCGGCAATACAATCGGAAATTACGCCAATTTCTAAAAATATGAATTAACAGGTGATTGCAGTTTTAAAGGAAATTAAGAAAAAAGTTGAATGATTGTACAGTGGCCAAAAAAAGTCTTTCCAACATTACTAAGTTTTATTACAAGAAACTATTACAGTTATAGCTGATGGCTGATCGAAAGAAAAACATTATCTCGTGAAGAATATTTCTTAATTATAGATAGTGGCCAAGTTGGCGTAGGGAGAGCCGTAATCCGTTTATAGGATTTTGGAAGAAAATAAATTTTTATTTTGTTTGAAATTTGATACTGAACAAGTTTTCGTTTATCTCTCAAAGATTTAGGCGTCAGTTCAGGATACAGTGCGATCAGGATGATCAGGATGATCACCTGATTACAAAAGCATCGTTACTTGATATACTAACGATTCAACAGGTCATGTGTACACTTGAAATAAGGCAAAATGCTACCTGTGCTGAAAGTTTTGGTCCGTACTTTCCCACAAGACCAGTCACAAAACTGTGTGGACCTTTACTTTCAGAAATTTGACAAAACAAAATTGGAGGAAGCGTATAAAATAAACTAATTTTTGCCACTCTATTTAATGGTCTGAGTGGCGCATTGGGAAACGCGTTAGGTTCAAATCTCTATGAGAGCATATTTTTAAAATTTTACCCATCACCTTTTGTGCAATAAAAGCGCGTATAACAAGTCTTTGCAAAAACATTAACCGTCCAAATAAAATAAAATATATTTTCCATATTTTTCAGATGCAAATAGAATCTAAAATCTATTATTCGTCTCCTGACTTCTTGTGACTAGACGTGATTCTTCTACTGCGGCTTACACTGGCGACACTGTCTATATCCTCTGCTGCAGAATTTTTTCAACAATCAGTGGAAATATCTTCAGGAGAAGACTTTGTAGGATGCGTCTCTACTTGTAACAGCGGGCTTTCATCACATGCCGTTTCATGACACTCACCAAAGCAAAGTATTTTCTGGCACCAACTGCATTTGATAAGAGGGGTCATCTGGCAATCATGGAGTGAGATGTTGCAAGACTTTTCCTCGAATCGAAAACCCACATCCCGAACGTTTTTTATAGTATAGCTTGTTTTCTAGTATTCCAGCTTGACACCATGCGTGTTCAATAAGTGGTCGGAACTCTGGTGCAGAGAGAATGAAATGCACACAATAATATGCTGCTCCGGTCTGATATTTGCGCATCTTCATCTGCACCACGTAGAGTAACATAATTGGCAATCTCACGGAATGAGCAGTTAACTTTTGTGTTAAACGCCCTGTCACAAGGTTGACAAAGTGGTGGCCATTTCTCCGAACAGTAGGTGTCTTGCAATCTGTCAGTCTTTTGCGTCAAATCTTGAGTAAAGGTAGGAATCTGGCAGTCTATTCTCGGGAGAACACGGTACAAGGCCGAAAGTAATAGGAGATATTAGATTTCATTTAGATTCTTTTACTGCACAAAAGGTAAAGGGAAAACTTTTTAAATATTGCCCTCACTGGGATTTAAACCGCACCCCTCTCTGCCTGGGGTTTGAATCGATCTTTTTCCCGATGATGCACAGCGTTTCCCACTGCGCCACTCAGACCACTAAATAGAGTGACAAATACACTTCCTCTTACTTTCTCTTATACACTTCCTCCAATTTTGTTTTGTCAAATTTCTGAAAACTAAGGGCCCACAAAGTCATGTGACTGATTTTGTAGAAACGTATGGATCAATACTTTCAGCACAGGCTGCATTCTGCCTTATTTCAAGTGTATCCATGACATATGTTGCATTGTAAGTTAAGAAGACGGGGAAATGTACATGTTTATGTGTATTGACATTAAAAAGGGAAAAGACAAAGAGTTCACATGCTAATGTATATTGATTTTATAAAAAAAATTCATGAATTAGGCTTTCTTTTGTAACCAACCATACTGTTATAACTGTAATAGTTTCTTTGTAATAAAATTTAGTAATGTCCGAAAGTCTTTCTTCCACCCTGTATGTATTAAACAATATCGATGAAATTCTGAACTTTTATTCAATAACCCATACCATGGTTATTAGAAGTTAGTGGTTGGTCAACTCCTTTGTTCTCGACGCTAAAAACGTAATTGTGGAAAACTGCTCCCACTAGGTGGCTTCGATGTGTCAGTAGTCTATTGACCACCATACATTAAGCTTAGTTTCAATGGAGACCTTCCCCAATGCTCATTTCTTTTGTTTATTTTTTAATTTTTAGGCACTGCTGTTTTTTTAATTTTGGTATTATTTAATGTTGGGTATTTGTTCTATTTTTTTTTCTGTTTTATGAAAAGTTTTTGTATTGCATGGTATTTGAATACCTTTTAATTTGGTTATTTTGTGTATGTTTTTTGAGTCGTTTTATTCTTAATATTTCTATGAATGAGTCATCTATTAATTTTATTGTGTAATTTGTTACTGAGAACTTCTAGTTTTATTATTATAAAAAATAATAAAAATAGTATAACTTTTATTAATATTATAAAAATAACTTCTATTTTTATTATATAAATAACTAATTATTTTGGGTATATATTATGGTGAGGTTAGATTTTTTTATTCATTGAAATTATTTGATAAGATTAATTTTTGGTGTACAGACTTTAATGATAGATAATGTGGGCCTTATTTGGGTTTTTCTTATACCTCAAATATTAATTTTAATATTTTATTATTTTTTTGCGATTTTCTCCATGTAATTGATGTATAAGTTAATGGGTGTTTGTATAGAGTTAATGGTGATAATGAACTACCCATAGATTCACCTGCCTGGGTACAAATTATTTTAATGAAACATAAATTGATAGTTTTTATGATTTTTAATATTTCACTAAATGTAAATGTTTTTTAAATTCTTCTTTAAGTTGTCTAACGTTGGCATAATTGGAATATTTTCCAATATTTATATATTTGATATATATATATTTGGTATGTCTATTGTAAAAATTTGGTCATGATATCAGGATTGGTTGTTTGCATTATTCTTTATACCGACACTGAATTTTTTTATGATTTAATTAAACAATTTTAGGATGTATATTATTAAAATTTATTAAAATATTTATAAATTTTATTAATTTGGTGATGATTCTATTGGTGTTAATTGTTTTTGTTATTCAATATCAATTTTATTTACTTTTTTTAATTCTTTTATTTTATAGATTAAGTTAAAAATTATTATTCAACTATTACAATTTTTTATAATTTTAAAAAATATATTTATTATTAATTAAATATAAGATGTTTTATCTAATTTGTAATGACAAAAAAAAAGATGTTTTTGGACATTAAAAAATACTTTTAGAAATTATTCTGAAGTCCAAGATTGTCTTTTGTATTTTATATTCCCTACATTTAATTTTTTGATTATGTAGAATGAAATAAAATTTTAAAAAATTAAAAAAATTGCTTTAATTCACTGAATTAGTAGCTGAATCAGCTACAACGTATAGTAAAAATGGACTACTGGTCTCATTCAATGCCACCTGGTGGTCTCCTTTGGCGCTAATAGCCTTTTGAGGAGGAGTTGACCAACCACTAACTTCTAATAATCATGCCCATGCTATAAGGAATTTCTTTCCAAATAGCAAATACAGACAGAATACTGAACAAAAGCTTTCAAGCTTAATAATGGTGAGAAGAACACAAAATTCCGTAGAGGTGTAAAATTACAAATAGAGTTCCTCATATTTTATTGTGAGCAATCAAAATATTAACACATTTCCTTCTCTTATAATAATATACTTTACCTATTGTAATTTCGAGCTGGTTTCTAATCATATATTTTTTTTCAAAATGTTCGCTTTTCCCCAATTTAATAATTTACTCTATAGCTCAACCGCTAAAGTAATTTAAAATGATATCGTAAAAGTTTTCCTGAAATTAAATTAGAATTTCTATATAACGTTTATATTACGGCGGTCTTTGACAGTTGTCCTTAATTAAAGTAAACGAATGCTTCCAATTCGGATTTCATATATTTGAAAGCCTTTTTGAACTTTCTTTTTCAACGTTATTAGTTATGTAAAAATTAATTATTCAATTATTTAATTAGTCAATTGGAGCACAAGGTTCCACGTTAAAAATATGAACCGAAGAACTTTTCAGGCCTCAATTCAAAATTATCTTCAAAATTTTCCC